>JAOYMR010026690.1:0-18906 GCA_025802075.1 Tenebrosternarchus preto | reverse complement strand
CCAGTCCTTTTTGTCTTTAGCCCAGGCAAGACGCTTCTGACGCTGTCTCTTGTTCAAGAGTGGCTTGACACAAGGAACGCGAGAGCTGAAACATGTCCTGCATACCACTGCAGCTGCAGTCCACTCTTTGTGAATCTCCCCCAAATTTTGGAAATTGTTTTGTTTCCCAGTCCTCTCCTAATGCGAACAGCCAGCCTCTTTACCATTGTGCAAGGTGTCAGTGGTCGCCTTTTGGATTTCAACCATTTAAAAGCCTTTGCAGGTGTTTTGAGTTAATTCGCTGATTAGAGTGTGGCCAGGTGTCTTCAATATTGAACCTTTTTACAATATTCTAATTTTCTGAGATACTGAATTTGGGATTTTCATTAGCTGTCAGTTATAGTCATCAAAATTAACAGAAATAAACATTTAAAATATATCAGCCTGTGTGTAATGAATGAATATAATATATAAGTTTCACTTTTTGAATGGAATTACTGAAACAAATAAACATTTTCATGATATTCTAATTTTATGACAAGCACCCGTCTACTTGTTCATCATATATTAAGATGAGGTTGTATCCACTTCAAGATACCCTCCCCCCCTTCAAGATACCCTCTCCCCCTTCAAGATACCCTCCCCCCCTTCTTCAATTATGTAGTGTCAACATAATTTAATTGAAATATTTTCAAAGCATCACCTACTACTTGTTAATCTCTACACAAGTGTCTTTTTTCAGTGGATTTGCTGAAGCCAAATACACAAATGTATCAACGATCAAATTAAAAGTCTCAACAGTAAAATAAAAATAGTTTTTGCCAGTTCAGTGATCTCACCCTGGCATTTCTATATTCCAGAACGCTAGATAACCACTCTACTGTCAAAACAGGGTAGAGAAATATTTACATTTTTTAATGATTCATTTTTTTTGTGTGAATGTACTCACAGTGTTGCTAGGGTTATACAGTTTAAACTTGTAGTTTGGCTGCATAGCATGAAATGCTAATAATAACACATAAATAAAGAATGACTGGATACTGGAGGGGACAGCACTGGGATGGACATACCCTGGATTTTAATAACATCAATAGGACTGTAGACAGTGCAAAGGTGCTATAGGTACAACGTTCTGTAACTTACCTGGCAAATGTGGTTACAATGTCTTCCTGTCTTCAGGTAGCATAGAATAAAAGATATGACTGCGATGAGCAATATGATGACAAGCAACAGTACAGTGTCCAGAGCTGGAAAAAGGAGAGGAACCTGTGTTAATCAGTGAAGGCATGGGGGACATCACCCAGTGCAATATACCTACTTTGTAATTTTGTGACTTTATTAGTTGTATTACTCTCAGCAGTTCATAGTTCTCTTCTGGGAGACTGTAATGTTTCTGTTAGCCAGGGAGCTGGTGGGGCAGATCTTGGAGCTTTCGAAGGAAAGAGGACACAGAGCGTTGATTGATGAGGGGAGAGTAGAAATGAAAGTATTAGTGAGTGTATGTGGGGGAAAGAGAAGGAAGAGTATCAACACGAGGAAGGTTAGATAAAATAATAGAAGCAAGGGATGAGGGAGTGATGGAGTGCAGGTTATGACAGAAGGAGGATGACTGGATGAGTGGGGTGTGATTAGAAATAGCCGGGAGGGAGAGAGAGAAGCATAGAAGGTGATGGTCTGAGAGGTGTAGGGGGGAGACCATGATGTTCACTGTTGAGATGCCCCTGGTGAAAAGTAGATCCAGGGTGCTGCTTGCTCTACGAGTCAGAGGAGAAAGATTGAGGGAGAGGGTGAACGATGACAAAAGCGGAAGGATGCAGAACGAATGTAACTTGTCCGATGGAAGGTTATAGTCACTCAGGACAATAAGTGGGGTCCCTTTGACAGGAAATTGACTCATCGATGAAGTTCTCCACGGAACCTTGAGGGTGGTAGATGTGACATTAATAGTGGTAATGTGACATTCGGTGGTAAGAGTGTGGTAAGATACTGTGGGATTCAAAGGAAAACTGAAAAGGCTGCAAGGGAAACTGGGGTGATATGCCACTTTCAAGACCACAGTGATCCTGTGCATCCACCCCTGCCAACACGACGTGGAGAACAGTGGGCGAAAAGGCAGAGGACAGAGCAGCTGGAGTTGCTGAGTTCTCCAGAGTGTTCTAGATCTTTGTCAGAGCCAGGAAATGTAGTGAGTGCAGGGACACTAGGGCACATATGAAATCAGCCTTCTGGACAGCAGACTGGCAATTCCAAAGCCCCCGAATGTTTAGAGTAGATGAGGTTGTTGATGTTATGATTTCTGCAGCGATTATGTCTATTAGATCTGGGTGATATATGGACAGGAATAGCAAGGCACATTTCAGGCTGGAAGGATATTTAAGTACGTGGTTGTATGTGAAGAAAGTTTGAAGATGTGAGGAAAAGTGATACTGAGGTGGGATTGGGAGGAGGTCTAGCTGTTGTGTGGTGAGAACTGGAAGAAACAGGTGGAGCGTCTTCTGTAGTTTGTGACTACTACACACATATATGTCCATAGCGGAGTTGTCCTAATTGATCAGTTTCACTAAGTGCTATGACCGGCCCCCAATTCACACCTTGGGTCTGGGCAAAACCACACCTGCTGCAAGTAATTATAACCAATAACAACTAACTAGCAACTAGGTCCAGACAAGTTTAGATTTTAGCACAATCTAGGCAAAGATAATGAAATTCAGAGCCTACCTTAACCAACTAAATGATAATCAGTGAGAGAAACACCAAAGCACGCTTATTCACAGGACAGGATGGAAAATATCATATGCCAATCAATTAGAGCTTCACAAAAGAGGGGCCCTAGCTGCTCTTCAGCCACCATACAAGGTTTCTGACTGTCACCTTTCACTGAATTGAGCCCACAACACCTCCAGGAGGCTCAGCCGTGAGGTCTGGCATCACAGTCTCACCCTCCTCCAAAGCCCGCTTTTAAAAAAACAGGCTCTTTAAATATAAACCAAAAGGTTAAAAGACGTGTAATGGAATACACTTACGCTTTAGAGTACTGGGCTGAAGGTGTGCTGGGGGCTCTGAAAATAAAGGGAAAAACCTCAGTTTAAAAACACTGGTGTATGTGGTGAGCTCTGTATAATATGAAAAGTATTTTTAGGGCAGTGTAAACATTTCTTAAACCGTGTTGTCCAACCTTCATGAATCAGCCTAGAACACAGCAGTGTAAGATTCAACATCACTGAATATTTCTTCATTTAAACTGAACTGTTATTCGTTAAGTAAATGTTTATTAGACCTGCATGAATTTGCCCAAGCATGGATTTTAAAAGATGCTGGTTGCATTGCATAGCAAATGTATGATGCTGAAATGGCCCAGTTGTGCAACTGCTGCAAAATGCATTGCTACTTCTGTGCAATCTAACCATCTGCTTCCATCTCAATGCAAACATGCAGGCTAGGAATGAATGTACTGCTCTGTCGTGTCCCTGGAACCACGGGGTAGTGCTATGTGCTTCTCCTGACTGCTGAAAGTTTCCATAAAAAACATTTGCTGTCAAAGAAGGAACCAAGCCAACATCTATGTTGACATACGCAGTTCCTTTTGAGTTTCATACTGGTAACCAGAAGCCTTAATGTGGTCTAGGAACACATGCAGTGCCAGAGCAAATCTACGCTAATGGCACCCAACAGGACAGAGTTAACACTGAATTCTGATCATTCTTTTAGAATGATACAAAACTTCAAACAAACTACTTTTTTGTTTCACTTTTCTGGGCCTTTTTCTGTTCACTCTTGTCAAACATTTTAGAAGGAAGGACTTCTAAAACCTCACTGCATTCTTAAAGACTTCAGTACTTCAGTAGTTTAGAAAGAGTGGGACAGTAGATACTTACTCATGTCAGGAAAAAATGTCGATGAGCCTAAAAAAAATCCAAATAATACACAAACATCAAGTCAAATAATCAAATAACAAGAGGCAAAGCATTTACTAATGTAAAATTATGAAATATGAAGCAAAATGTTTTATGTCATAGGCATATAGAACACATAATAGCTGGATATAGCTTTACATAAGTGTGTTCAATATTTTTAAATATTTCTCCAGTAGCAAATAAATATTTGCTTCAGTAGCAAAGTATGTAAGTCTGTGTGTGTGTGTGTGTGTATGTGGACCTGAGCTTGAAAGAAAAAGAGGATCATCCAAAAAGAAATTTCAAATAACACACACACACAGTTTCTAATGAGTGTGGTGGGAGGAAATGAATTACCTGACATTGCTGAAAATGGAGGGGGAATTGATTAATTTAACAAAAGCTACAGTAACTAATTTTAAGTAATGTGTGTTTGCCAATACCAAACCAGAAAGGCCATTCTGTTAGCCTGTTCCTTTTTTCCATGAGCACAGCATGAAAAAAATCACCCCTTACCCTCTCCCACATGCTTCCTTTCCTTCAAGTTTGGGATTTTGATGGTTCTGCGTAGCATTTTAGCTGTTCGCAGGACTGAACTCATCTGGGCGGACATCTTGGATGTCGTTCCTGCGATCTGCTAGAGCCACTCCCCCAGTTTGGGGGAGGGGTCACAGTCGCCAAGGGAATCATTGTTGCCTTTACCTTCTTCCTCATATTTTCTCGCTCTTCCTTCAGCCCTTGGTATTTCTTGACTTTCTTGTGTTCCTTGTTCCTGATGTTGTGATCACATGGGATCGCTACATCTATCACTACTGCAATCTTCTGCTGTTTATCCATTACCACCATGTCTGGTTGGTCAGCCATTACCATTTAGTTAGTCTGTGTCTGGAAGTCCAACGGGATCTTAGCTTGGTCATTCTTCACCACTTTCAAGGGAATATCCCACTTCCAGCCCATCCTTGACATAGATGTTTGTGTTCTCTATCCCAGCCATTTTGTTATGGCATTTCCATGTGCATATTGAGATCTTATTCGTGCGCTGCCATGATTAGTGCCTCTGTCCTGTCCTTCAGTCCAGCTGTTTCAAAGCCATCTTTGTTGTTTCATTTTTGGATAATGGCTCAAAATGTTCACAAGTCCTCGGCCCCTTGACCCCTCGACCCCTCGTCCCCTTCCTTCTGTTTAGCGTTCAGCCTTACAGTGATGGATTTGGGATGAAACCCAAATTTATTGTGAGGACGTTTATATACATACACAGACTGTGTGTTTCTAAAGAGTGTAGGAGGGTGACTGGAGGGACTTACTAGAGCTAGAAGTTTCTGAAGATGGACAGGGAATTGAAGAGCCTAACAAAAACAAACAAACATTAAGAATTGAAGAGCCTAACAAAAACAAACAAACATTAAGAATTGAAGAGCCTAACAAAAACAAACATTAAGTAATTAAAAATAGCAATAAACACCAATTGTTAAACCATGAGTTGTTTTCAAGAGCAAATACTTCTCAGGGTCCAGCTATGTACTAACGCCAACAGCAAAGCAATAACTGAGAGGATGTCCTGCTAGCCTGTTCTCTTTTTTCATGCACACCATCCATAGATGGTTATGCCAAGCACTAACCTGACATGCTTTTATAGAGCTGGATGGACTGCAATTTAAGGGAGGTGCAAGGCTCTTGATTTCATGTAATTAGTGAAGATTAGTGAAAGCTGCTGTGGCAAAGAAAGAAACTTTGCTCTCAAGTACTGTTTCTGTCAGATGAATACAACTGCACATGTGACCTAATGACTTACTGTCAGTACAAAGGAATGTCAAGAGGCATTTAAGGTCTCAGTAAATGAGATGGGAGGGCCCTGATCTGCCAATAATAAAAATTAAGTGGACAGGCATCAAAAAAGGCGACTCTCAAAAAGGCAGCTCTTAATTAGCACTTGTTCATTTATTAAACATGAAAGAAAATTGTAATGACGACTGATTAAGGCTATAGGCAACAGTTTGGGAATATTTATGTTCAATCATAAATATTCATAAATGATTAGATTCATAAACGAGGCAGTACACAAGCCAATAGACACTGATCTTTGTTCTACATGCGTGTAGTGGCTTAGTCTAGGTGTCAGTCATTGGCAGACCTGGATTACAAAGAAATCCCCAAGGTTTCCAAGGACTACGGGAATGTTCACACTGTGAACATCTGCTCTTTCTAATTGGTTTCTGATGTAATGCCTCTAATTAATGCATAATGTATGATAATGCATGTATATGTGCTTTTGTTAAATATCAATTTCACAGAGCACCTATGAAGAATTTTCAAAACAAAGTGGCACTTGGCAATATGCAAAAATGAATAAATATATGGTTACTTACTCTGTATTTTGGGGCACTCTGGTTTCGATATGAGACGTAAAGACAAAAAGAGCATTTTACTGAGGTTTAAAATACTTTCATTTTTAAGAGCTTTACATATGAAAATGATCAATTCCCTTCTAGACAATGTGATGTGCATACCTGGCCATGATAGGTTCCAAGAGCATATTTTGTAATATTTTTCCAAGAAGGCAGCTGGCCTGATAAAGTCTGTTCTATAGGAATCGTTGCAGGTGAGCTGATCACAAACTTCTTTGAAGCCTACATTCAGCTAAAAAAAAAAACCCATAAGAGATGATAATTGTTAGACGTTTACCCTGAACAGACCATGACACAAACACAAATGACCCAAGGTCTTCTAGAAACAGCTAGAAATATACTTACAGAGCGGTTTAACATGTCTTCAAATGTCCGTGTAACTTTGTCTAGGCTATCGCTGCATTCAAATATACTTTTTCTACACTCATCCACAAGTTTTTCTTTATTCTGCTTCCAGGTAGAACAAAGAGTATTAACGACAGAGAGAAAAATATGCTCCTTCTAAAAAAGAACACAAGAGTAAAGAAAAATTATTAACTTCCCATGTCTGACAAAGCAAGAAATCAAGAAACAATGGTCAAACAAATATGGTGAACATGTAATCCATCATGCCTAGTGGTTCAGGAAGAATAAAAAACAGGGAGGATCATAGTCAAATGATAAAATACCACCAACCCAAATCATTTTAGTCTCTTAGTTTCAAAAGATTGTGCAATTGTGCTGTCATCAGTTTGGTAACCTACTATCTAAACACTATTATCCATGTTATATGGAAGTTCTTTTTTTATCAAAACCAGGAAAAACCCCAATTTATAATGTGCAAATCAAGCTACTAACTTATCCAAGTGTACTGATAGATGCTTTGGATTCACACAATTTGCAGGTAATGTACTGTAACCTATTTGTATTCTTCACCAAATAAGATCTTCTGTGGCTAGCCATCAGATTTTACTTTTATTTTATAATATTGTTCTATGCAAGACAAGTATACATAGTCTCTATAAATGATAATGTATCCGTATTGTCACGATAACCCCTCCCCTAGCGTTGCGGTTGCCTAGCGTCGCGCTTTCCCTATCTACGCGCTTTCCATTCCAGTCCTGTTCATGTTTTGGTTCTCAGGCTTTAGTCCACCTGTTCCTTGTTTTTGGTTCATTACGTTTGGTATACAGTCTTTGTCAGTTTCAGTTCTCATGGCTGGTTATTGTGGTTTTTCCCCAAATCTCACTCTACTCTTCATTTGCATCTTTATCACTACACGTGATTATTTAATTGTAAAAAACTTTTTTTTGTGCTTAATACACATTGTGTTGTACGTCACTCTGGGTGATGCACTAATGCTGCTTGAATTAAAAAAAACATTTTTTAAATGCTATTACGCATTTGCACATTATAAATTGGGGTTTTTCCTGGTTTTGATTAAAAACTATATAATTGTATATTATTAAAATGCTTTTGTGTCATCCTACCTTTTCAGACTCGGCAGGGGATGTGAAATTCTTGACCGCAAACCAATGGTCTTTTAATAAATATTTTGTCTATTTACATATGTAAACATACACAGACAATACAAATGTAAACATACAGACAATACAAATGCATCATTTATCAACAATGAAAAATCTCTCTGACAGACTTACATGAATTACTTTAATGCCAACACATTAAATAATAAAAATTGTGTTTGCCTAGATTTAATATTGTTGCTTTCTGTCTCCTTCATTTCTGACTAAACATAGTCAGATAAACATACAGCAAGAACATCTTATAATATTCATATATTCAAGTATTCATATAGCAAATGATATTTATGTCATATTTTAAATGTATGACAAATAAAAAAAAAAAACAGATTGTTTAAGAAAAATTGTTAATAATGAAATACTTACAAAGATATCATTCAAATTATATCCAACACATTTTGTATCACAGATAGTGAAGGTTAAAATAACCCCCTGGGGAAGAGAACAACAGATCCTGTTCATCTTGAATACACTTCTATGAGACATGGTCCCATGTGCCTCAACTTCTAAGACACACCTGAATTATAATCTGAATTATATCCTAATCTGACATTCCTTTTCGTTTTATTCTCATGACCATTTGTGTTATATTTACTGCATCAGTTTATGCTCTATATGTTATTCTTGTTTCCGTAAAATACTTCCGACTTGTGTTTTTGAATCACTTTTGAATGTGCCATGTTAATAAACTTACATCAACTTGCCTAATCAATTCATTTTCAATTACTTTACCATATTTGCAAAAAGTCTAAATAACATGCATCTGTAAACCAAGGAAGACTATCATTGCATTAAGACTCTTGACGATATGCAAGCAAAAAGGTAGGTACCATCTTCTGCATCTTTACAACATGAGAAAACTCAAAGGTAAGGAGTTTTCTTTTTGTCCAACACTTTTAGACATTTGGATGATCAGCACATGAGATCAGACCATAAGGTCCAACCTCCATCTACGTTGTGACATGCAAAAGATGCGAGAACATCACATGAACTCACAACCAGCATAGTGCAGCAGGCTTTGCCACACATTACGTTGACGTGGCAACCATGAAAGGTCATCACTTCATGGTCTTGTGCATCTTTGACTGGGTGCAGGGCATGAAGGGATGATGCAATAGAGAAAGCCAAAGAACCAAAGCTCATGAACTTCTGCAAGGAAAGAGAGAAAAAAAAAAAGAACATATTCAAATCTTTTGAGATTTTCCCTTTTCCCTTGGTCATTTCCCTTTATGCTAACCGACACTACAGGTAAACCTGAATTACGCCATTTCTTTTTACATCTCAGATTTCCAGAGATGATTTCCAAATCCACTCAAAGATGCTTAAAACATTGTTTTTATTAAGATATATAGTCACAACAAAGCAGTTTGAATAATGCTTGAATAACTGAATCTCGTCATACTCTTGTATAATTATGTTTAAAGCATTTTATTAAGTGAATCCACTGGTCCCACATTAATCTATGAAAATGAAACACAGCCTTAGCTTTATTCTAATATACAAATGATGAATATAGGCACACCTATATAGCATCCTCCGGACCCAAGGATGCTTTTCAGTCAACACACTACACAATGCGTTTAACCCGGTCAACACAGCGCACTCTCAACCAGAAACCACAGCCCGCTGGGGACTACATTAAGTGCATGGAAGTGCATAAAAGGGAACACGTCACCCAGTATGGAGCACCATCAATCAGTAAAGCATCCTGGCATACAATCATTGTATGCCAGGATGCATTGTAAAATACATTGTAAAAAATAAGTAAAACAACAACAACTAAATTATGAAAAAAATACTTTAAACAAGTACATTTATCTGCCAATGAGATGAGAAAAATATTCCTTGGCAAGATTTCTTAAAATAAGAAAAATAAGAAAAAAAAGTCTTACGCACAAAAGTCTAGGTGAGTCAGATTATCTTTAAATTCACTTGTTTATTTTGAAGGTTTTCTGGCTTGTTAAGTTTTCAATTGTAATTTTACACAGGACAGAATTTCAAATATCTTGTGCCAAACCATTACAGCCAATTTTATACCAAACAAACCTTTGATGTCACAGCTGAATCGATTTTAGGCTAATCATTTTATCCCACACGATCACTCTCTTATTCCACATCACCAATCTCTTTTATTTAAACTTACTATATTGTTAATAAACTTCAGAGTATCTTTCTGACACCCGTGTGTGAATTTGTACTGATCCCATAATGCGACCCGAGTTACTAACTCTCACCTGAGTTAGTAGCACAGAATGAACGGAGGTCAGAAACACCACAGACATATTGTATCACGCCTGAATAAATTATTTAGTCGAATGCTCGTAGGACATGGATGAAAAAAAGAAGATCTTACCTTCAGTGAGAATTACGATGCGTAACGTACTGCTGGATTTCTGTCTTATTGTTTTATTTACAGTGACACAACCTGTCTGCGTCTAATGTAAAACCCTGCTTTTGGTCTGACCCTAAAACTGTCAATGAATATCTGCCCTGCCAGTTCTCTTTTCTATAGGCTGTGAAGTCTCAGCCTTCTCTGAACGACTCGTGTCACGTTGCACCGTTTTACTTTCGATCTTGAAACTGTAAGATATTTGTATTGAGTTCAGCCTTGGGAAGCCCCCTTGTGTTCAAATATGTCATGATAAAAATCCCCCAGAATGTTCAATTTCAAGCTTTTGAGTTTAGATAAAACGTTGTGACAACCATTCGCACCAGACGAAAAGCACCACATTGGGTCTTGTACTGAACATGGGAGGGAACGCCTAGAGATGTGTCTAGAAATGAAGACTCGAGCAAATACTGAAGCTGTATGACAACTGAAGAAGTGGTTAAACAAACAGAATAAGCTATTTAACTTAAGTATCATACAATTTGCTAGGTAGCAAACGGAAATGCTACTGTCCTATTTCCGTTGTGAAGTCACCCATCTATCCCCTCTGACGACATACAAGCCATGCCAACATTCAGTCAAAATTTGGAAAATTAACTGAGAAAAACTAATTAGGATTTTAGATTAATATCTAAAAGTATTGATAATGAGGAAATAAATGCAAAATGAATTCACTAAAGTAAAAATAATACACACTACCACATTACTGTTTGGGATGTTTAATAGTCTCTGTACATCCTGCTGTCAGAAAATCCATCAATCACTCCTTTCTGATGAACAAAAGCCAAGTCGTGTGTGTCTTTGGAATCATACAGCGACGTCACTTCAACTCAAGCAACTTTTAAGGCCAATGTAAAGAATGTAAGTGTGTTTATCATACATTTAATTCAGATATACTGTGTACAGGCGCCCTGAATGATTTCTGTTTTTATATGTTCATTGCATATGTCTACATATCTGTATAAAAACATGCATGCATGTCTATATATTGCATGTGCACCTTGTCAGAGTTTAATATGGACAAATAGTTCATGTTATTGAATATGGAGCACCACACCTTTATTTGGTGCCAGGAGTCACTGTTAATGGCCAATACCACATTTGAGGGTTTATCTTAGTCTCTTATCCACTGGCATTTGACACACAAGCAAATATACATGCAATAAGTATTGTTTTCCTCATATGTGCACTGCTAGACCACCAAACTGGCTGAAATGATACTACAGGCTGCTTTGAATTTGGGAAGTGAGATTCAGGATCTGGAGTAAGTAATATCAACCCAAATTGTATTTGATTACATTGTTATTAGTCACGAGTATTTATTTTTGTTCTTGGTATCTGTAATGCTCTCATTACATGCAATTTATAAATTCTCCGGGGCTGGCGCCGGCCGATCCTAGGTGGCTTCTGTGGAAACAGCTCCATCTCCTCCACCTCCAGCTCCTCCACCACCTCCATCTCTGACTCTGTGTCCTTCGAGTTGAGGAGTTGCTCAGCCCAACCACCCGTAGTCTCTCGACTTGGGTGGCAGGCATTGCCAGCAGGATGCTGCCCCCAGAATGCAAGGTGGCTCTAAGGAGAAGGTCGGAGCCCCTACATCCACTCCGGGATCCCCATAAGGACATCCGTACTCCTCCTCCTCATAGGAGTAGGAGGGAAAATCCTCTTTGGGAGTGTCTGTCTCTCCCTGGGGAGAGCAAGCCCCCAACATGCACACACTCGGGCGGGGAACCAGGGAGGCCAACGAATTGGGCGAGGTCTGGATGAGGTCCAAAGATTCCTGGGTCCACTAACATACGACATACAAAGAGTGCGTTGTTGTTGACTCACAGAATGCATACTAGAAGATCACATTTTCAGAAGTGACCACCCCTGAAATGTACCAAAATCCTGGAATGTCCCTTATATTCTTTCTGATAATAAAATCACAAAATGAACCCATTAAGTGACACACACATAGTAGTACTACACACCAAGACCACAAATTTTATTTTTAATATAGTCTTGTTTTGAGACCAAAAGTACTTTACATAGAAAATAACACATTTTATATGATTTGACTGGTTTAAGGTTTTAAAGAATAACCGTTAAGGTCACTAATTAAGTAACAACTGACCAGAAGTACTGGTTTAGTATCAGTAGTAAAGTAGTTCAAATATACATCAACATCGTTCTGTGCCCACATTACATTTTTTTATTGCATTGCTATTGTTGTAGTACCATGAAATTTAACACGCCAAAAATGTCTTTATTCTCTGGAGTCCTAATATGCCCATTCAGAATGGAGCTGCGTGGCTTCCATTTTTACTCACACATTATTATTCATCTCAGAACAGGAATCATCTTAAAAACAATCATTTCCCTCCCCCCCACACACACCTTCCTACTACAATCAAAACATTTGTCAGAGTTGCTCTACAAGTTCCTCTCAAATGCTTGAATATACTCCCAGTTCCTCTCAAATACTTGAGTATACTGCCAGTTCCTCTCAAATACTTGAGTATACTACCAGTTCCTCTCAAATGCTTGAATATACTACCAGTTCCTCTCAAATGCTTGAATATACTGCCAGTTCCTCTCAAATACTTGAGTATACTGCCAGTTCCTCTCAAATACTTGAGTATACTGCCAGTTCCTCTCAAATACTTGTGTATACTGCCAGTTCCTCTCAAATACTTGGGTAATACTGCCACAGCTTTCACTTTTTCTGATGAGACATCGTCCTCTTTTCAGGAAGCACATTTGCAGGTGCAGAATTCTGGACTGTTCAGCTACTCTGTTCACCACTCTGGTTTTAAAGAATTTTACATGACTGTCATACAGTACGTCCAAACATTTACAGCAACAGTAAAATTCAAACACAAGTGTGTGCAATACAAAGGTGACAGGGTGTGGATCATCAAGGGGTTACCCAGGTTACTACAGGAACATGACAGTATTTTTATTCATACGTTCTGGTGCTTTCGGTAATGAGTAAATAGGTATGAACACAGGGAACACATTAATGAGGTCATAGCCAACAACAGCATCATTATTAAGGAACAAACAACTGTATATATTCATTGGTATATTGTATACAATGAACTCAGATGTTGGTGCATATATCTGCTGGTGTATTTGATTTTCTGTTCTAACAGAAGAAAGTGCACAACATCTAAGAACCAATGTGGCACTCATTAAGACACACACATCCTCAGTCATTAACATTCACACATTAACACTCACTCACTCATCAACACTCACTATTTTTTATAGCGATTTCTCATCCTGTGCTCCTCTGGAATCCATGCTGAGTAGAGACATCAGGTCTATTAGAGCCTGCCTAATTTGAGCACCAAACTTATGGGAATCCTGAAAACACAGAGAGCAACAATATATATTTATATCATCCTATAGTAAAGCTTTCAAAACTCAGTACTAGAAAAAACATTTTCACACTGATTTTTAACAATATGGGTTTGCAAATTCAAAAAAGTGAAGAAACGTAAATTACCATAATTATTGTTAGAGCAAAAAAAGGAGGATATTACTTTCTGTCACTTTGGCTATAAGTGAATTAACATTTACAGATTACGAATTTCTGTATTATTCTGGAAAATAACATGTTTGGGGAGAGTTTGACCCTAAAGATTCCAAGTGTCTAAAATGAAGAAGAAGAAGAAAAAAAAACTCATCAAAGTAAGTGATTTTTGCCCACTTTTGAGAGAGGTTGGATGGGCAGCTGGCGAGAACTACCCGCTTCAGGCCCTGCCGCACCATTTCAACTGGATTTAAGTGAGAACTTTGACTAGGCCAGTCCAGAACATGAATCCTCTTATTCTTCAGCCATTCCTTGGTTGTAATTGCTGGAAAACTTTGGGTCATTATCATGTTGCATGATCCATCTTCTGCTAAGCTTTAACTTCACAACGGATGGCTTCAGGTTATGATTTTTTTAATTCATGTTTCTCTGGACTATGTGGAGTCCTGAGAAAAGCAAGCCCAGATCTATGTGCTTCCACAATAAGAAAAAAACTCAACATGGCTTACATGGAAGGGTTGCTAAGAAGAAACTTATGCTCACAAAAAGGAACAAAGCTGCCCATCTCAGTTTTGCCAGAGAACACCTGGAGAAACCTGCAGCTTTTTGGAAATCCATTCAATGTATAGATGAGTCCAAAACTGAACTTTTTGGTCACAACCAATACTGGCATCTTTGGCGAAAGGTCAACACTGCATACCACCAAAAGAACCTTCTCAGTGAATCATGGTGGTGGAAAATGTTAAGATGAAGGACCTAAATCCAAATGAAGCAGGAAGTTCACGCCACCCATCCAACCTCTCTCAACTCTCTCAGCTGCATTCTGAAATCCAGGGACATTTAAGGAGGGTTTTAGCATTCGGCTGGCACACGTGTACGTGTCCGTTTGTAGGCAAACGGACTACCCTGAGAACAGAACTTACACAATCTCACTACAGCTACACACACATTCTTTTTTTGCCTTGTAGTGTCTCAAGTTATGGTATGCAAGTTATGCCTTTTTACATGCAGAACCTGAATGCAGCTAAAAAACATTTTTCCTAGTTTCACCAGGAAACTGTGCAGAAAAATCCCCAGTAACAATCTCAACTGCTCGCACTAAAGGCGAAAATTCCCCCACCTGACCAACACCACTCATGCCTTACGCCAGGGGTGAAACGAGCTTTTCAAAAGTGGGGAAGTGAAATCCCATCTACATGTATCTGTGGAAGAAGTTTGTTTTATATAAATGTACTCATTTTATATTATGCACAATCATTTATTCTTTATTTGCATCAATGAATCATCTATTCTTTCTTTGTGTTAAAGTCTCTGTTCAATAACAACATGCAGTTCTGCTTCTCTCTCAACTTTGTGAAACAGGGAGTCAACTGGATGTGGAATGTGCAGTTAAGAGAGCTGGACCCTGGTCAATGCAGCCGAAGTCCCCTTGGCATAACGCTTTGGCTTAGCTGACCCTTGGCAAAATCAAATCCCCAGCTAATGTTAGGTGATATGGTTATGCGTGAGTGAGTGATGGTCGCATACTTACGGTCTCTCGGCAAGAGTGTTTGCAGGACACATGGAAGTTGATCATGTTCTCACCAACGATGATATAGGACACGCCGTAACCATCATCGGCCACCTTTCAGAGGAACACAGTGGTGCATGAGCCAGCGGTGTGCAGTGTGATTTGTACATCCTGACTTCTGACTTCATAATGTATGCATGTGTTACTCACTGGGCCAAACCCTCCACCCAGTGAGATGAAGTCTGGATGGTTAACCAAGTCAAAGAGGTCCATCTGCTGGACTGGAGTCTGAGAAGTGGACAGACGCCATGGTTCTGACAAGACCTGCATGGCAGCAGACACGCCCACATACATGAACACACCCATAGTTCAGACACGCCCACACACACAGACACACACGTGCACAGACATACTGTACATGAACACACCCATAGTTCAAAGTTATGAAATGGACACAAGTTTGCTAGTTGAATCTGCACTTAAAGTTTCCTATCATTAATATCTAAACACTAGAGCTGCAGAGAATAGTAGAATATTTCAACAAGTTTTTGACTTTGGACACAGACAGGGATAGGGGAAGCATCCCAAAACATCGCCATAGTAGTTCAGTGGAAGTTATAATTATTACACTGCAAGACACTACACAGGCAGTTACATTCTACACATGCTTAGGACAGAGCAAGTTAATAGCAATACCATGGTCATAGGCTCAGTTCACAGGGCATATACACAGTGCCATACGGATACATATCTAAGATGCTCTGAAGAGGACTGGCTACCAAAATGTTGAAGATGAAAGATTATTAGAACAGAGAAGCTTCCAAACAAAGATGCAGACAAAAGATACAGAATCCTGTGAGAATAGATTCACATAAACAACTCAAGCAGCATTTCCAGGCTTGTTTTTCCACTTTCTGTTTCAGTGCAAAGATCAAAAGACAATGGAGATGAAATGTGAAACATCTACAAGCTATTAGGTCATACTCAGAGAACCACCATGACTTCACTTCCACATGCACACCTGGTCAGGACTTCACTTCCACATGCACACCTGGTCAGGACTTCACTTCCACATGTACACCTGGTCAGGACTTGCAAGTTTTACCAAATTTTGGCATTTATTTCACTGTTTTAATCATCCATTTACAAACTGCTTATATTTGTTGTGAAATTAGTGATGCATCATGTCCAAAAGTCTCAAAGGAAGGATTGTAAGGAATTACAGTGTCAAATAAACCCAGTCAAATTCTGATCAGATCTTGCTTGAACTGTGGCACCCAGAGGATTCATTATCATAAAAACCACAAATTCACAAATTGGCTCAAGAACCAAAAGCTCTGGTTGAATGGGAGGTGATCCAGGGAGAATCATCTCAGATAAAGGAGGTCAAAACTTTATTTACATAAAGACTTAAATGTAGGATGAATACTAGAGTAAGTCATGAGGACAGAGACCTGTTCTAGTATGAAACGTGCTCTTCAGGATGCTGTTTTTAATAAACACCTTCACTTCTAGCACAGTAGATGTTGTCCTCATTTTTTTTCCATGTGTGGCCCCACTTCTTATAGGTAGGACCCTATTTTAACATATACCAGGCTACAAGACCTTAATTTACACAGAGCAAGGAGAGCTCTGTAACCCAAGAATACGTAAACAAAGGTCAGGAATGCATACAGATACAATATTTTTGGAAGATCTGGCGACAAGGTCAGGTCAATCAAGGTCAGGTTGATTAGAAAGACACAATGACACTTTCTAGCTGGGATCACTTAAAGCTTTGGGAGTTAGGAGGTAAGCACTAATCTCCACACGTGAATATAAAACAAACATGGAAAAAACTAACCTACGCCTCCCCTACTGGGTTAGGGCTGGGTTAGGGTTAGGGCTGGGTTAGGGTTAGGGCTGGGTTAGGTGTAGATCCCCGTAGACGTGTCATTTTGCTGCATGCACACCTATTCATAATCACTGCATATCAAACTGGGGCATTAATCGCCTGCAGTAGTTTCACTCGGCTTTAAAAGAAACAAACATTAGCTGAATCTAAGGTTCATCCGTCCACCGCTTACATTTTATGGCAAACCCTAACTCTAATCCATACTCACCTTCTTGAGGAAAGGTGACTCCACCCCTAGATATTTGGAGATGACGTACAGGCAGAAGAGGTGCCTGTCAATGCCAGATCCAGTCATGGCCAATCGGTAGAGGTTCTGGTGTTTCTCAGCAGCTTTATGGAACAATTTGCAGCATTCTTCCCTCCCCTGATGAACACAGTACAAATCAGTGAAGAATCTGTATGGCACAAAGACCCAATCAAAAGCTTTCAGATAAATTATGCATGGTTGTAGTTTTGTTTAGCTTACATTTAGCTACAGTATCTCACAAAAGTGAGTATGATCCTCACATTTAGCTACAGTATCTCACAAAAGGGAGGGCATCATGCTCTGCTTCAGTACGTCACAGTACATGTTGGCATTCATGGTTCCCTCAGTGAACTCTAGCTCCCCATAGCCAGCAGCACTCATGCAGCCCCAAACCATGACACTCCCACCAACACCATGCTTGACTGCAGGCAACACACACTTGTCTTTGTACTCCTCACCTGGTTGCCGACAATAATCCATGTTCTTAGTCTACTTGTCTTCAGCTAACTGTTTGTGGGCTTTCTTGTGCATCATCTTTAGAAGAGGCTTCCTTCTGGGACGACAGCCATGCAGACCAGTTTGATACAGTGTGTGGCGTATTATGGTCTGAGCAGCGACAGGCTGACCCCCCCACCCATCCTTTAACCTCTGCAACAATGCTGGCAGCACCACGGTGAGGCCTGTTCTGAGTGGAACCTGTCCTGTTGAGCTGCTGTATGGTCTTGGCCACCGTGACGCAGCTCAGTTTGAGGGTCTTGGCAACCTTCCTATATCTTTGGCCATCTTTACGTAGAGCATCAATTCTTTTTTTCAGATCCCAAGAGAGTTATTTGCCATGAGGTGCCATGATGAACTTCCAGTGGCCTCAGAAACGAAAGGTGGAGGAACGCAAAGTCTCTAACATCCACCTGTATATCCATCTTTCCATCTATCTCATAGGTGCATATTATAAGCTTATATCTACAGACTACAGGCCATCTATCATCAATCAGACTCCACCCCACTTATTAATAGTCATTTTCTGAACACAGGATGGCTGCTTACAGAATATTACCTGGAGAAGTGGCATTTTTCAATGCAGTATTAACACTGACGTGGTTGTGTGTTGAGTGGTGAGTTTATCAGGTGTATACCTGACCAGGTGCATCATGACAGCACGGGGTCATACCTGTCCAGCCTCGAGCGCCTGAACGAAGGCGCAGCTCTCGCTGGTGCAGGAGCGGACCGTCTCAGTCCGACCCTCACGGAACAACCTGGTCATGGAGGCTTCGTACGTCAGACAAAACCCACCTGTGTCCTGCATATACACACACACACACACACACCAAATAAGCTAAAAGGTTCTTCATACATTTTCACATGCCTTCATTAAAAACCAAAAAGGCAGAAAATCTTAACATTCTGGGACTGATGTGAGTGCAGTGGCTCCGGTTTTCAAAGGTACTCCTCCCCCAAAGGCTAGTACTTCCCCTGGGAGGGGGGGCGCCGCCGGGGGGGGGGGGGGGGGGGGGGGGGGGGGGGGGGGGGGGGGGGGGGGGGGGGGGGG
>JAOYMR010026689.1:5689-16469 GCA_025802075.1 Tenebrosternarchus preto | reverse complement strand
AGAGCAGTGAGCGCTAACTTGAGCGCTAACTCAACAGAGCAGTGAGCGCTAACTCAACAGAGCAGTGAGCGCTAACTGAACAGAGCTGTGAGCGCTAACTCAACAGAGCAGTGAGCGCTAACTTGAGCGCTAACTCAACAGAGCAGTGAGCGCTAACTCAACAGAGCAGTGAGCGCTAACTCAACAGAGCAGTGAGCGCTAACTCAACTCACCCATATGCCTTTTTCCCAGAGAAGAGTCCAAGCCAGGGAACTGTATCTATCACAAAAAAACTCGCTGGAACACAGCAGCCTTCTGATTCGCTGACGCAACAAGAGGCGTGAACATGGGCGTGGCTGGACTAGCAGAGACGTGTACATGGGCGTGGCTGGACTAGCAGACCACGCCCAGCCTACAGGACTGTTCCTGTGGGAACTCATGTCACAGGATCTTTTAAATGACAATTATCACTAAATACAAATGTTTGTCTGTTTTTACTTTCGTTCATTTATACCTCTGTATTATGTTCGAATTATCTGTTCATTTGTAATGATTATATTTAGCACCTTTTGTAGGTACAAAACAACAACAGGACAGACGTAACAGTGCAAGCAGGACTCCAGAAGATGCAGGACAAGCAGAGGAACACGCAGACTGGCGCATTGTAAATAAAGTGCACATACAATTGTTTTGACAGATATGAATTTCTGCCTCTGATTCAATAGCTGATTGGTGTATCAGAAACCGGAGGGTTTCACAGAGTATCACTACCACACCACTAATGACATCATTTTCAGCCAGTGTCAAAGGATCAAGGTTCACATGCTTTGAAGGTACATTTGCCATGGGAAGAGTTTAGCGCACATAAATACTGAGGTGTTCATCACAACTACTGCCTCGGTAAAACAAACCCACAGCTCTCCTCTGTGCTCCAGTTCAACCACATTTTATTCCATGAATCATTGATATGCAAAGCGTCCATCACTACAAGCATTGAGCTCAAGCTGTTTTCAGGGAGATAGTAAATCTTCCAGCGCCTTAAAGACAGCTGTTCTGTCACTGAATCATTTGTTTCTGGCACAATTTTCATAATGAAAAAAGAAAAAAAAACAGATAATTTGAATCAATTATAAATTCAACAACATTAATGCAGTCAGTTTAAAGCCCAGAAAGCAATATCATCTGAACATAGTGAAACAAGATGGTCCCAGAACCTGTGGAAGAAGCTCTGCTGCTCACAAGCATTGGGGCATCTCCAGGGGTTACAGAGCACTGGAATAGGAGGGTTGAAAGGAACTGTGATTGTAACCCATGGTAATGTGACATTTTGCCCACAATTGCTCAAGATGAATTATTGTAAGCCTTCAGTATACAAGTGCCAATTACAGTCTAATTGACCTGCAGCAGACAGTCCCTGGGAGGCGAGTGTCTGAGGGAGGGAGATGTTACTCTCCCTCTGCTACAAACTAATGGAAACTTTTATATTTCTTGCAGCTATGAATGGCCAAAGATCTTTTGTGCTGTTTGTTCAAATTTTAATTGGAATTTGATCAGAAGAGTTTACAGTATTAACAGAAAACCTTTTCCCTTACCTTGCTTGAAACTGTCACAGACTTACAAATCACAAACTGACATTGTGAGAACGCAATCATGGTACGTATAGTGAAGCTGCTCACTGGTGAAAGTCACGTGCAGTAGGAAAGCGCTGGGTGATCACACGTGCAGTAGGAGAGCGCTGGGAGAGTGCTGGGTGAGTGCTGGGTGATCACACGTGCAGTAGGAGAGCGCTGGGTGATCACACGTGCAGTGGGAGAGTGCTGGGTGATCACACGTGCAGTAGGAGAGCGCTGAGTGAGTGCTGGGTGATCACACGTGCAGTAGGAGAGCGCTGGGTGATCACACGTGCAGTAGGAGAGCGCTGGGAGAGTGCTGGGTGATCACACGTGCAGTAGGAGAGCGCTGGGAGAGTGCTGGGTGATCACACGTGCAGTAGGAGAGTGCTGGGTGATCACACGTGCAGTAGGAGAGCGCTGGGTGATCACATGTGCAGTAGGAGAGCACTGGGTGATCACACGTGCTGGATGATCACACGCGCTGGTTGATAATCACACGTGCTGTTCCCGATCTTCCCATCAGCCTGGTCCGGGATGCACGTGTTTCTACCCCCTCCCCCTCTGCTCCCCCTCCAGTCTCTCTCTCTCTCTCTCTCTCTCTCTGTCTCACTGCAGCAGCCTGATAAATGGCTGTTTCTCTCTTTTTTTGTCTTTCTTTGCTCTGTGAGATTTCGATTGCAGCTCTATCAGGGGTGGGATTGATGGAGCAGGAGCCTGTGTTGCACTGGGAACTGTGAAATGAGGCACACAGTTTGTCAACTGTGAAGGGCACAGGAAGCCAGACAGGTCTGGGGAGGAATTTCACAGATGCACAAGGGGACAAGAAGACTGTTAGTGTTCTGACTGTAATTAAGACTGGTGTTCTCTTGTCTTAACTTAAGCCTTTATCATGGGTGGGTTGTGCAACTGTTTTGTTTCAGTTAATTGCACAACAGAAAATTATTTTCTTTTGCTCTGAGGTTGCGGCTCTGTCCCTGAAGCTTTTCTTCTTGTCATGGTTCTTGGAGGTGCAACACCGTTGGGCATCCTGGTCCAGGAGTAGCCCTGCAGCCAAGGGTTCCTCCTGTGTTCCTCCTCACCAAACTACCAGAAAGCTTGAGAATGAGCTAATGAGATGAAGCAGGTGGACATTAACCTGTGGTACTAGCAATCAAACATCTGGTTCTAATCATCAGTAATCCCAACCCAGACCTAATCCCAACCTTCACCCTGGCCCTAATGTTAAACCCAAACCTAATCCCCACCTTCACCCTGGCCCTAATGTTAAACCCAAACCTAATTCCCACCTTCACCCTGGCCCTAACCTTAAACAATGATGCATTGGAATGCATGTCATCACTGCTGCTCCCCCTACTGGATGCAACAAGCAACTGCGCTGCATGAGGGGCACTGATGGTTCCTGAGGAGGATGATGATGACGATGACAATAATTTATTTACATCTTTTTGTTTGGGATGAAGAGTAATGTCACGTGACTCATTACAAACCACAATACAAAACCAGCAGTGCAGAATATTTATGAGGTAGACAAGGTCCAGAACCAGCGGAGAGTAAATGTGGAGTCAGAGCTGATGCAGGCATCTCAGTAAATCTTATGTGGAGTCAGAGCTGATGCAGGCTTCTCAGTAAATCTTATGTGGAGTCAGAGCTGATGCAGGCGTCTCAGTATATCTTATGTGGAGTCAGAGCTGATGCAGGTCCTCCATGCATCATGGAGAAAGAGGAGTTGCTCACCATCACATTCCTGAACCTGGATCAGCTCAGATGTGTGTGTGTGTGTGTGTGTGTGTGTGTGTGTGTGTGTGTGTATGATTGTAACAATCAGCACTGCACAGCACTCTGTGTGTGTGTGTGTGTCCGTGTCCGTTAGCACTTGTAACAGTCAGCACCACACCGTCACCAATCCCTGAGTGTTTCTGTAGTCATATGCATGTATTTCCTTTTATACACACACAGGGTAGAGAGATAATATCATTTTCCAGGTTCATCCCTGAGCACTGACTCACACACAACCACTGACTCACACACAACCACTGACTCACACACAACCACTGACCCACACACAACCACTGACCCACACACAACCACTGACTCACACACAACCAAAGTCATCTGCTGGAAACATTCAAGTTCACTCGTACCACATCACGTCACCCATCCAGGTGGAGAAGCAAACCTGTGTCATGAGGTACATATTACTCACCTCTCATCCTCGATCACAAACCTGTGTCATGAGGTACATATTACTCACCTCTCATCCTCGATCACAAACACACACACACACACACACACACAAAAATCACAAAGTGACTTTATCGCACAGACACTGAGACTCATGCTGGTGAAATATGTACATAAATACAAACACCCACGAAGACAGACAGAAGGGAGTAAAGACAGAAGAAAACGTTTATTTTTAAATGGTTCCTGTTGAAGAGAACAAGCTCTCTGAAGAAACGGCAGGCAGCACGGGGGTTTCTGCAGACACTGGCAATGAGCAGAGTCTCCTATGAATCTAAAAATGTGTGTGTGTGGGAGAGGTGGAACGTTCCCAGGCTCTGCCTGATTTCCATAACCAGGCTGGCTGGCTGTGTACTGTATGGGTGCTGGTGGTACCTCTGTTTCAGCACCATGGAGAGCGACCAGCTCTCAGGGAGAGCGATGTAGTTCATGGTTACAGTATGGTACACAGGGCTTGTTTTCACACATTATCTAAGTGTGTGTTCTGTGTGCACCGTGTGTTAACATTTCACCCTTCCACAGCCCAAACACCCAGAGATACTCCTGAGGAGTGAAGTGAGGAGTGTGCTTCATAGATGGTCAGTTCAGAGGTAGGAAGAGTGATTGTTACACTCAGTGTGTGAAGACGGTTTGTAGGTTTGTACTGTAGGAGAAGGTTTGTACTGTAGGAGAAGGTCTGTACTGTAGGAGAAGGTTTGTACTGTAGGAGAAAGTCTGTACTGTAGGAGAAGGTCTGTACTGAAGAACCCATTGCTTTTATTGCATTTTTAAATGTAATAAAAGCAATAATATAAAATAAAATAAAATGTAAAAATGCAATAAAAGCAATAATATAATAATTTGCCTAATAATGTACTATAATGTCATAACCATTACATTATATAAAACGTTTATCAATAATGTAATACTATATTACATTATTGGGAATTTATTCAATCACACCATCACAACAAACACACAACACACACACCATCACAACAAACACACAACACACACACACCATCACACACACAGTCACACAGTACTACAGACATGTTGTTGACACTGTATCTGAACTTTAACTAGATTAAGTTTGGGTTTAAGGTTTAGATCCAGGGTGAGGGTTAGAGTTTGGGTTTAAGGTTTAGATCCAGGGTGAGGGTTAGAGTTTGGGTTTAAGGTTTAGATCCAGGGTGAGGGTTAGAGTTTGGGTGGGTTTAAATTATTATATATAGCATCAGTACACACCATCACAACACACACACAACATAAACACCATCACAACACACACACAACATCCCAATATACACACAACATACACACCATCACAACACACACACACCATACACACCATCACAACACACACACAACATAAACACCAACACAACACACACACAACATACACACCATCAAAACACACACACCATCCCAATATACACACCATCACAACACACACACCATCACAACACATACACAACATACACACCATCACAACATACACACCATCAAAACACACACTCCATCCCAATATACACACAACACACACACCATCCCAACACATTTTTAACATATTTGCTGTTAAATACCATTTTAGAGATTACTTTAGATATCTGTTGCTATAGAAATAAAAGCACCAGAAATTTCAGCCCGTTTCTGTTACAAGATGATGTAATCTCATAACTTACTATACTGTCCACCTACCAGCACTTAGCTAAGCAGCTGAACTTCTAATGCTCCTGACATTTTAACACATGTTTTACAGAGTTCTACAGACCTGCATATCCAGGGGGACTGCAAACAGCAGGGAAACCACCGCACACTAAAGATTTCCATCATTTCAAACACTCTGGTGTTTACAGCTGTTCAGGAGAGAAGGCTGCAAGACAAAGGTGAAACACACAGGCTGAACCATTTTTGTGGTTGTCCAATCAGAAAAAAGTGGTCTAGCTAACCAATCAGAGTGGTCTGGACGGGGAGGGGGGGGGGTATTAAATGCACAGGAGTGTTTCTGATAGGGAGAACAGAAATATACAGTATGAGAAACATATTACATTTATGGAAAACTGAAAGATATCTGTTCTAGTAGAGCTCAAAAATAAAACTGAACATTGGAAATGAATATGTCCCCTGGGAGTCATGTTCATTTAACATAAGAATGCATCTACTCAATATAAATATAAATAACAGTACATCGTCAAGAGATTCACGTCAGTGTATTCAGATGCTTCAGTACCATTGGAATTCATTCAGCTGTATGGAGCAATTCTGGATCCACACACATCTGTGCAGGAAGTTCTGGATTCACTCACATCTGTGGAGGAGGTTCTGGATAATATGTTCTCTCTGAAGAACCAGATAAGAAGTGTTTATATGTTCTCTCTGAAGAACCAGATAAGAAGTGTTTATATGTTCTCTCTGAAGAGAGTTCAGTGTAAATGTCGCTAAACCATTAAAAAAAAATAAAACTATACATGGCCAGTTCCATATCTGCTGGTACATGGTCTGATGGTCTATTGTCTCCTGACTCTGCCACTAGCTGAAGGTCATCAGACCCAGCAGCTCAGCCTGCCTTATGTTAATGTCTGGAAAAAGCAGAATGTTGGAGTTGATTGAGGACCTGGGGTTTGGGAGGAAGGGAGGAAGGGAGAGAGAGAGAGAGAGAGAGAGAGAAAGAGAGAGAAAGAGAGAGGGAGAGAGAGAGAGAGAAGTACAGAAAGTGAACTGTTATGTCGATGTGAAGCTGCTCTCATCTGTGAGGTGTACAGGGTTATTAAGATCTTGGGTACAGAGATGATGGTGCTAATCTCATGTCCTCCTCTGATTAAACCTGACAAAAACACGTCCCTCATCAGAGCAGAGCAGGGGAGTCTCTGTGTGTACAGCTTAAAAACTTGGGCATGAACCCGGCTTTATGAAAATTAGCCATTTTGATAAATCAGGTTCTATTTTTTTTTACCCAAATGCACTTGAAGCTACAACATCTGTGATTCAGTGAAATTTTAATGAAGAAAAGTAATTACAGACAAAAACATCATCAGCACACAAATCACACAAATCATCACACATCACACAAATCACACATCAAACAGGTGGTCTTTACATTTTAAAAGGTAAAAATCAAATATGGCGAACTGCAGAATTCTCTGGAAATTGAGTCTAGACCTTCACACGGGTTCAAATTGACATTTAAAAATGACAATAATAAATATGACCAGATAATCTGCGATAAAAATTTGCATCAACCTGAGAATGGGCAAGCACCTGGCAGCCAGGCATAGAAATTCATGTTAAAAGTCCTGCTATGGTTTCAAATTTATGGTAAACGTCCTGCTGTGGTTTCATTGCACAAGGTTGCCTTCGCTGATTTACTCAACCTGTTGCCTTTAGCTGCTAAGCAATGAAAAAGCGGTCAGATAATAATTCCTGTAGAGGACTTTTACTTTATGATCTACACTGTCCACTGCTGCCTGCTACTGTCCTGTAAACAGATAAAAGTCCACGCTTTATTTATTAAGCATGTTATTATTACGTTATCATCACGTGTATGCATCGTTTAAAACTTCAGTCCTTCCTAAGGACAACGAACTCTAGGCATCTTTAGTCTGGTGGTGTGAGATGTCCGAGTGCGTGTCGTCAGAACCAGGATCGGGAAATTCTGCAGAACTCGCTGGATCATCTCACTAATACACTTGGAAAGTAAAGGAAGGCAGAGGGCTGGTGCTGAAGTGCAGAAGAGATGCTCACACATTCAGAACAAGGACTTCAGAAGTTACCCTGTAGTTCAGCTTAGCAGCGTCACAAGTATGGAAGAAACACCTTAAATGTCCCGATGCCCCGTGAAAGCAGAACGTGTGTCCATTTAAAGGGACATTTCATTTAGTAGCATGTACCAGAAACAGGGCACAGATGTTAACATGTTAGTCCTACATTGCAAAGAGTAAATAATCATTATTCATTTCAAGTTTTACACATACAATAAATCCTAAAAAAATGTTTCATTTGCACATAAACTGCACACCCCAGCGCTGAGTGCAACTCTCAAAGGGAACCACAGTTTTAAGAAACAGCACACAGCTGTGGTACATTTCTCACAACACAGCTGTGATGCAGTGTACTTGTACCAAATACATGCAGAGTACAGATGATCTCCTGGCACTAAACAGGTTAGTAATGTACTTCTGATAAACATGGAGAACATGTTCTGTTGCCTTAGCAACCACAATGTGACTGGAGAAACAGTCCCACATGGACATTGGTGGGTCAGTGTAAAGGTGATCAGTGCATGGAGTGCCAACACTGACCTCAGCCAAAGCTAAAGGCTGTTCTAGAGGAAAGGTCGTGCCCATACCGCCCCCTGCAGGCTGAAATACTAAAGTCTCTCTCAGCAATCTGAGATTCGGAACGGGCAAAAGAAGCGTCTGCCTCCTTAAGTGCATCATTGCTTGTGGTTCAGTGTTAAAAAGAGACTTGGCCAGTTTCATCAAAAGGTACAAAGCCCCAAGCACACGCCTTTCCCTACAAAAGCATGACAAATGTAAAACTACTATAACCGTCTCCCGTGGAAAATCCCAGCCCATTCCAGCCTCCACATCCTTCAGAATACTTTCACTTCAAAGACAAATTTGCTCCGGCAGAAGTCAAATAGAAAACCAACAGCTCAGAAACATGAGAGAACATCCTCGAGCATTAACCTCCAGCTGTTCCATCAGTCTTTCCTCTTCTGGAATCAAAGCTTGGAGCTCCATGTAATAGGGTTCGTGTTCTTAAAGCTGACGTCTGTGAGATGACGAGGGTTGTGATGCCCCTGTGGCTGTGTGAGGAAGATCTTTACAGCTTTTATTAAAAACCATCAATTGCATAAGTGAAGTTCTGCCCGAGGCT
The DNA here is from genome assembly GCA_025802075.1 of Tenebrosternarchus preto. NCBI lineage: Eukaryota > Metazoa > Chordata > Actinopteri > Gymnotiformes > Apteronotidae > Tenebrosternarchus > Tenebrosternarchus preto. Next base: position 7,776 of record JAOYMR010026689.1, on the reverse strand, counting down.
CCGCCTACTGAATGTGAACGAGAGGAGGAAGATCTTCCTGAGGCAGCAGACTCTTCCGTTCACTGCACTGTGACACGCGAGCCAACAGTACACAGACACAGATTATAAACTTTCAAAGCATAGTTATAACACCCTAATGTCAGCATTTTCAAGTAAAATGGGGGTCACCTAAAAGCTATGATTTTTACAAAAACTGAGAAGAACCATAAATCCCAGTGTGTTGCAGAAGCTTTGGGACTAGACTCTCCATGTGCATGATGGGACATAAGGGTAGGAGTGTAACTGGTAGGTGTGTTCACATGTGTGTGTGCATGCGTGTGCGTGCGTGTGTGTGCGTGTGCATGGGTGTGTGCGCGTGTGCGTGTAGCCATTTCATGAGCTGGTAAAGGAACTCCTGTAGCTCCTCGGTCTGGGCTTCTGCTTGTCGTATTTCACAGACACAATGAGGAAGAGGATGAGAGTGATGCCCTGAATACCAGCCAGGAGGAAGAAGTAATAATTGAGCGTACACTCGTTTATGTTACCTAGAGGGGAGGAGAGAGAGAGGAAGAGATCAAAAGATGCTTATAACTACAATCAACTGCTTTAAGGAATATAATCACATAAATGAAACACACACACACACACACACACACACACAGACTAATTTATAACAACTGAGGTGTCCTGATTTACACATACAGCCTGTGAACACGGTTCCATCCATGCTCTCCGCTGCCCTGAGTGACCCCTGACCCCTGACGTGCACAAACACACAAGCAGGTTTCTGCTCCACTTCCTGATGTAATTCTAGCTTACACACACAGTTAACACACACAGTTAACACACACAATCAACACAGACATAAACAAAGGGTCAGGGAGCATTTATCAATTTAATTTTTTTAAGCTGTCATCATTTGGTCTTTAGCCACACACACACAGTTTTCTTCTCGACAAGGCCCTCTGTACGGGGCTCTATGGTGGTACAGTGTAGAATGCTTCTGCTCATAGTGGATTTTGCCTGTTCAGTGTAAACAGATTTTTTTTATATACATTATAATGATAGTTATTGAATAGATATTATATAGACATTATATAGTCTCCCCACACACACATTTTCCATTGCTAGGAACTAGAGAGAAAGAGACTTTAGCCCTGGGGACACTTCTGGGCCAAGCACCGGTTTAAAGGTGATATCTTCTCCTTTTGAATTTTACTGCCTCTCAGACCACTGGCAGCATGTCGTGTCGTCATGGGAACAGGATGGAGGGATCAGTGTGATCAGGATCACTGAACAAAAAAATTTCACAGTCAGTCCCAGCCCTTCTCATTAACCTGTGATGGTCCACCTCACAGGAATGTGTGATAGTTCTATTAATGGAATTATAATGGAAACTTGGAAAAATAAGGTGTAATTTCTGAAAAAGAAAAACACACCCCTCACTCTCACAGCTGTTTACAGGGAAGCAAAGGGTGTTACACATCTCTGCACTGTCCTGCAAAGGGTGTTACACATCTCTGCACTGTCCTGCAAAGCGGCCCCTCCTGTACGGGAGCCCAGCGACTGTGGGAGGCGTGGATTCTGAACGGTCTATGGCATGTTGACTCTGTTGCTGCCGTAGATCAGCACGTCTGCTGTCGTTGATTCCTGCGCTGTGATGTGGAACCGCGTCCTGGAGCTGAACAGCTCCTGTAGGAGGCCAGGCTGTGGATTACATGGAGAACAATTTCCCTGCAAATCTCCTCACCCTCCAGCACAAGAAAGTAAATAGCACCCCAGTGCCTCTGAATGCCAAAACAAACACAATATCAACACGTTTACTAGCCCCCCCCCCCCACAACTCAGGCTAAACTGCCAATCAATAGCTTCCAAACAGGCCTGTCCTACAGCACAAGATGATCCCAGAGACACACCCAGCCACATAAAACACACCCCTCTGTCCTCTGGCACCGAATGACTGTACTACCAGGGAACTGGAAAAGCTCCGGTGAGCTGCGGCTATAAAGCAGCCCATGGCGGGAGATACGCCACCCAGACGCGCGAGATGACACGGGAGATACGTCACCCAGACGCGCGAGATGACACGGGAGATACGTCACCCAGAC
>JAOYMR010026688.1:2641-16441 GCA_025802075.1 Tenebrosternarchus preto | reverse complement strand
TCATTCACAGATAATTGTGTCCTGTTCTCCTCTGTGTTACATTCATTCACAGGTAATTGTGTCCTGTTCTCCTCTGTCTCACATTCATTCACAGATAATTGTGTCCTGTTCTCCTCTGTGTTACATTCATTCACAGGTAATTGTGTCCTGTTCTCCTCTGTGTGTTACATTCATTCACAGGAAAGTGTAGTCTGTTCTCCTCTGTTGGGTCCATCTTTACTTATTTTTCAAACTGTAGGAGAGAAGCATTGTTAGTTTTAAAACACATTTAGATGAGGTCCCCAAACTGATATCCAAGATACATGAAACTACTCAAATACGTGGGCTGGCTATTAATTTGTGCTGTTTTTTTTTTTTTTTACACTGATGTGTTTCGCTGGATTTAATACACTGATATGTGGTTCTCTCAGAGCAGCACTTCAGAGATGAATGTGATCATGTTTCAGGAGGCTAGCACAGGCCTTTGGTATTGACATTGTTATCATGAGTGGAGGGTGGAGGCTTAATCAGACACAAACGCTATGAGGTCCACAAATACACCCCTGAGAAGCACCTTTTCAATAGTACACTTGATGGTAGATGCTGGATCAGGACCCCTGCTGTGAGCGTCGCTCTCTGTTCAATAATCCAGCCCTTATTATAACTGTAAAGATTTTTGGAAACATATATTGATGACTGGAAAAACTGGGGCTCCTGGCAAACCCACCACCCTGCTGGGCCTGGTGGAGTTTTGGGGAATTTTGAACAGGTGCCAAGATGTCTGTGGCAAGACTCACTGTTGGACTGTGGGAAGTGACTTGGGAGGACCAAACTGCCATAGCCAAGACTGGGGTCTGTCTGAGGCCTTTCTCCCACTCTCACACGTGTGTGTGCGTGTGTATGTGTGTGCATGCATGTATGTGTTTGTGTACACTTACTTGTTCCGGTGTTTGGATCCCTGCAGATGTGCATGGTACTGTGCAATAGAATTAAGAGTTACACTGCAAACCTCACATATTCGATTCTGCTTTAGTCCTGTGAAACACGCACACTCAGACACACGTGTGCACACACAAAAGGCACTGGTACATGTGTTTCATTGGCTCTAGGCCATTGTGATTATGAACAGGAGACTAATGAAGATGGAATTAGGAAGAGAACATTTTTGGTTTTACTTAAATGCTGAAATGGAATAAATATCACAAAGACTGGGAAAGTGAATTGCAGGATGCAGAGACTTTTCCACTGTACAATTATTAAGCCATCAAGACTGAGAGTGACTTGACAAACGATCACAGTGTAAAAGCGGTGAAGGTGCCGGGAACAGTAAACACTGCACTCCACTGCAGCTCTGCCAAACAACGACTCAGCGGTTTCGCTCCGTCTCTCATCACCAAACGAGAGCAATTCAAATCATTAAACCGACTCGGAGAGCTGTAAAACACGAACGAATTCTCCCACGACTCAACCTTTCCCACTAAATCTCTCAACAAGAATCGGCGGCTGCTAACCTCAGGCTCTCTTAAGCCCCGTTACCCTTCAACATGAAGCGCGAGGCAGTAAAAAACAACCTACTGCTACTGTTGTGTATAAGAACACGGTGGGCTGACAGTGAAGAGTTAGATTCATGAGAGCGATTTGAGCAGTGTGATTATCGCAGCTGGAGAGCAGTGGGAAGAGAAAACCTCCATGTCCAAGGACTGAATCGTAAGGCCCGAGTGCCGCTCTGGGAGCCCTAACGAGAGCTGAAGCAACGAGTCGTGTTTCTGCTTTCTGAGTGCAGGTTCTTCTCAGGCCGTTTATTACAACAACACTCTGCCAGACAACCTGCTGGTCAACGCTCCAGTCTGCTGCCAATGCATTAACATCTTTCTGTTGACGCATCACAACTAGAAGTGGTTTGGTTCGGTTTCCATAACGTCCACAGAGCAAGAGCACGCTTACACTAATTAACAAAGAGTGATTAATTACCTGCTTCTAATTGCACATTGGGAAGGTTCATTAACTGCTTGCTGAATGATGCATCTTGTTAACAAACTACAAGTCTGTGATGAGGATTGAGAATCCTATCCTAGCACAACAGAGAAACGCTGATAAAACCAGCCAGTCAGCTGGTTTGATATATTTTTATAAATTTTACATGTATATAAGGGCCTTTCTGACTGAGGAGCCAGTCAAAAAGGCCTGTGTGTACAGCAGAAGTCACGTCTGCTGCTCAGGGGTGTCGCCCTAGGCACAGGCCACTCCAGTTATGCTTACTGCAGACACTAATCTGGAAGGAGTTATGATCTGAAAGAGAAGAGTCTTACTGCAGCTTGATTGAATGCAGGTAAAATTTAAAGCAAAGGAGATTTTTACAGTGCACAATACAAACAAGCATCGTTTACATTTGGCAAAGATTAACTTCTTGGACAGTGACATAAAAAATTATGAGTTGTAGTTCTATAAAAATCATGATCAGCAATCACTCTCTCCCTCCCTCTCTCCACCTCTTCCCTCGTTTCTCCACAGATATGGCCGTGTACTTCCTGTGCGTGCTCCTACAGCGTACCTTGTGTTTGTAGTGGGCCCAGTCTCTCGCCCAGCTGGGCCAGCAGGTGCGCGTGTACCGTGTTCTTCTTATGCTTCTTGCCACCATAGTGCTGTTGTGCCATGCCTGGGTGATTGAAGCAGGCCCTGCACACGTGGCAGTAGCGATGGGACATCCAGCCAGGGCTCCCAGAGACCGACATGGGCTCCACCTGCTCTGCCTGCTCCAGTTCGCCTGGAGCCTGTGCTGCACACCGAAAAGATGACACCCAGAGACACATGCGGATCACAGGAGTGGTGGTCTGATTCAGTCCCTGTCCTGCAGAGATTCTGTCCCATCTTGTGGAGACCTCCATTCCATTCCTGGAGAGGTTAGGTTCAGTCTAACACACTGGGCTTTGCTACTGAGGTACTTGCATGTTCTCAGTGTATTTGACCAACTGTAATTTAATGCCATGTTTGAACTCTGGAGGGTAACAGAGACACTGGCTTGGGTTACAGGCAGTCTGAACACAGACAGAATTTTTCTTTACATGTATATAAATTTGCACTGATTTTATTTAAATAAATATATAGGTAGTGTTAGCTCAGTGGTCAAGGTGCTAAAATAGGAATCAGAAGATTATCGGTTCAAACCCCACCACTGGCATAGTCGCCACTGTTGGGCCCCTGATCAAGGCCAGGATGAAGGTCTCTTGGGCCCCTGATCAAGGCCAGGATGAGGGTCTCTTGGGCCCCTGATCAAGGCCAGGATGAGGGTCTTTCACAAACAGAATAGCACATGCTGAGGGATGCATGCAGCTACGCAGCACCTGATACCTGTTACTGCAGAGACCAGAGCAGCAGATTCACTCCCAGAGTCTAATTAAGTCTCAGCCTCATAAACAGACCACAATTGGGAACAGCTTTCTCTGAATGGATTTAAAAAAAAAAAAAAGGTGCCAGGCAATGGTGTGAGATGGAGAGAGACAGAAAGTGAGCAGAACATATGGATTGGCACTTCTACCAGCTGGAAAAGCACCAGATCCCAGAAACAGATTGTACCAGGCTATCACTACCTCTGCACACCAGACTACAGCCATGTCTACACACCAGACTCCTGACTATCACGCTCATTCCCAGCTGCTGTTTTTATAGTGATCTTAGTCCTAAAATTTTGGGTTTGATCTTCACTTAAAGCTTCACCTAAGGTTCGCCCTCAGTGACCTTTCACCCTGCTTCCACGTGCCCTCAGAGCACAGGAGCACACAGAACAAAGAGTCAGTGGTTTAGCTGTCAACAGGACCAGGATCAGAACCAGGACCATCTGCTTACTGGGCCATCACTAGCACCAGGACAATCACCAGGGCCAAGACATCAGCATGAACTGAATGAGATTATAAAAACCACAGCACTGGATGTGAAACTGGCTGACGTACTTTAGACCCTGCCCGTGTATGTTACCCTCATACCCTCCTTACTGAGGTAGTGTGTTAGTATGTAACATATAACATCTCTCCCATCCCCTTGACTCCACCATCTTACCTCTGGCAGCGTTGACAGACCCCTCCCATCCATCTGACTCCTCCCCCTTACCTCTGGCAGTGTTGGCAGATGGTTCCCCCAGCAGGAGTTTCAGTCTCTTGGCGTGGATCTTGCCCTGGTAATGTGACTTTGCCACCACAGTGGAGGTGAAGGACATGTTACACAATGTGCAGCACTTATTCTTGTCCACATCTCCGTCCTGCACACAAACACACACACACACACACACACACAAATACACACACACACATTTATATTTATGGCATTTACATTTAAGGCGTTTAGCATATGTTCTTATCCATGGAGACACAAACGTGCTTAGTTTGTCTACTTAAAAAGTATCCTTAGCTAGTACCAATAGGTTAAAGTAAAAAAATACTTTTAAACCAAAATACTGCTGGAACCAAGGCAGTGCTAAAACCTGGATTGAGAGATCCAATGCAGTTTAAATGAAATGCTATAACATACAAGACAATTAGAGTACTATTGTACTATTATTATTGTGGTTCCCGATGTTGGCCAGAGGAGGAGCATCACCCCCCCACCCCTGAGTCTTGGTTCCTCCCAAGGTACTTCCTCATGCTCTTAGGAAAGTTTTCCTTGCCACTGTCACTTGATCACTGGGGGTTTGGACATCTGTAAAGCTGATTTAAGACAATGGTTGTAAAAAGCCCTATATAAATAAATTTTAACTTGGCTATTACTAGAGAAGACTGAGCACAAATGTAATATTTTCTTATAAGAGCATGATTAGGTTAAGTGTAAATGTAATATCTTCTTATAAGGGCACAATTAGGTTAAGTGCTTTTCAGAGTGACGAGTTTTCAGTTGGCGTCTGAACACAGCGACGGGCTCTGCTGTCTGCACCACCAGTGGGAATTCATTCCAACAACTGGATGCCAGTCCAGAGAAGAGTGCTGAATGAACCTTGAAAGATGGCGGGTCAAGCCAGGCTGTACTTAAAGGGGTTTGCCCAAACTTAAGGGGTTTGAGAGGCAGATCTCCTTTTGACCATCTACATCAACTAATTTAGGTTTTGTAGGCAAGAATAAGAGTTTTACATGTGATACAGGAAGCTACAGGAAACCAGTGAAAAGAATACAATAGTGGAGACACACACACACACACACACACACAGGATAAGAGAAGAGGCCAGCAGGTCAGTTTTCATTCAATGCTGCAACCAGATCTACCATCTCTGGGCAGAAGCACTGGATCTCAGGGTGAGGTCATCTTTTATCATCTTTGGATGATATTTTTTACAAACTGAGAAATAATTCAAGACACCGACAGATATTTTAGTAAGGGAAACCGCAGCACATGCACTTCAGTTAAATACAGGGGTTTGTTGCTGTGTTTTAAAGACCAGTGTGTTCAACGGAAGATCAAGAAAGCTACACACAAATGCAGTGTATTAGTGTGAGCGTGTGTGTGTGTGTGTAACTATATACTTGGTGTTTTAGTGTCTCAGTGTCTCGTAGTTTCTTGGTGTTTTTGGTTCCTTGTTTTTGATCCCCTGTTTGTTATGTTTAATTTATCTGTATGTCTGCTAGGGGCTTTATTAAAGATCCCTTGTGTTTACAGACTACGTGACAGTAGTTAAGATCATCATCATTCTCACCATCACCATCTTATTATTCTGTTATTGTTGTAGATAATACAAGAGTATGATCTGAATACTTCTCTTAAAATCATCCTATTTAGTCACATAAATATATGAGTCTTCCTGGATAAGGGTGTCTGCCAAATACTGTGTGTGTGTGTGTGTGTTCACTCAGGTGGCTTCACTTTGAACTAAAACACACCCAGCTGCCTGACTCAGGCCCAGCAGTACGTAACACACATTCTCCGCCTCGCTCTAGTGACGGAGCTGTGCAGGGCTGATCAGGTAAGAGCAGCGATTGTGCTGATTCTGTCTGATGGCTGTCCTCATTTCTCACAGAGTCTCCTGAGGACTCGTCCCTCGAAGGAGTTACGGCTGTTAAAACTGAACAGAAAGTCCTCCAGATGGGTGTAGGACGGTTTAAGCCAGCTGTGTGGAGCGCAGAGTGAGTGTAAGTGCTGCAAACCTGCTGTGAGATCATTCAGATAGAGAGGGAAGAGAGTTGATTTCATATCTTGCTGTAACCTCACTGTTAAGAGGCCTCTTTTACAGAGAACCACATCAGAATCACTCAGTATGTTCTGGAGATAGAAACCACAACAGTGTGACTTCTTACTGATGTTTGTTATGTTGGTGTAGATCTGTTTGTTTATCTGCCTGTGTTTGTTTTTTTCGCCTGGTCTGACTCACGTTATCTGCGCGGAGCTTCTTGGCAGGACACCCTCCGTCTGCAGGATGGAGCATGTCGTACAGCCGGACCTTGCTGGCATGCTTGCGGCTCTGGAGGAACGTGGGACAAATGCGCTTAGGTTTCATTCAGCACTAGAAGGTGTAGTTCTCACCTCTGACTGTCAATGCAATAATTTCCGTTTGAGCTAACGGAAGACTCCAGAACATCAACGTCTTCCACTACAGCAGCGAATTTTGGTGGTCGTACAGTCTTGTATCACTGCATAGCAGATGCTCATTTGAGCAGGAAGTCATGTGAGCATTTCTTATTCATGGCATCTTTTGAAGGGATTTTCAGACCCAAAGATCTCAGTAAGTATGTGCTTGTGTGGGTTAAGAACAACCCAGATGCACACAGAAACGCACAGCACTCTGTTACTGGACTTCAGTGCACTGAAACAGGCCCCTAGACAGCCTAACATGGTCTGGTCTGATGTGTACCAGACTCTCTGTGTGTTAGTTTTCAACCCTGCAAGTCTGTCTGCAGTTTGTCCTGAGGTCTGTCTGCAGTTTGTCTAATTAACTTTTTTCTTGTTTTTCTTTTTATTGGAAACAGTCCCACATCTTGCCTGCGTGGCAGAGATCAGATCCCGACCACAGCCTGCCTCTGTGTGTAAGTGATTAGACCACAGCCACAGCCTCTGCATGTCCCCATCCCCCAGCTCTCTCTGTCCCTGAGACAGGCCCCGCCCTCAGCTCTCTCTGTCTCTGAGACAGGCCCCGCCCCCAGCTCTCTCTATTCCTGAGACGGTAAAGGATTTACACACTTACCTCATTATTCTGCTCCCTGAAAAGCAACACATTTGTGCACAAGTGTGGCACTTTTGTTTTTCATTTGGTTAATCTCTGAACTCGTGTAACACAGACACTCAAACACCTCTCCGATCTCTCAGTGAAAACAGCATTGTTTGAACAACAGAATCTGGTTTGCATTCACTGTTTACTAGCTGGAATATGGACAAACCGTAATGTTGTCCAGATTTCCACATGAAATCAAGTTCAAACTTTTTCCGACCTCTATTCAGCGTTGAATTTCCATGGGAGGCTACAATCAAAAGGGCTACAGTGAAGATAAAGCCAGTGTAGAAAACAGCTAAAGCAAAAGTAGCCCCTGGTCTTCATTTCTTGTGCACTGAAGAGGAGAGTTACCCTCCTTGGATTTCCTCTCTCACTTCTGTTTGCAGTCTCACTGACTGCAACCCTTCTTTGGTAAGGACGACCATTTTAAACCATCACCAGGTCTTTTCAGGTGTGTCTTTTGCGGTCAAGGTGTTTTTCTCTTTGCACGTCTGAGGCCGCACACCTGTTCAGATCACGAGGGTCCTTGTGTTATTCTAGACCCTAAAAGGGAGAGCAGCTCAAAAATGAAGGCAAGAGGCTGTTTGGAGGAAGTGGATGGGATGTACTGAGTAAACACCTGCCTTTCCACTGGTCTGTACTAGACACATGACTGATTTAACATATAATTAGTGAATGTATGACCCTGACATGGGTAATAATGAATACAAAATGCAGGTATGTGAGTCCAGTCCTCCAGTCGTCTGTGATTAAATAACAGTATAAGATCCTCCAGGGAGACTGAGCTCACATAGAAATGTGTTCCTCTGTATTCCACTGTGTTCCACTGTGTTGAAAGATGCCATTGGAAGGCTCTCGAGCTTTCAAAAACCTGGAAATGCATGACAGCAATTAGCCCTTAACAGCCGCGTTATCTCAGCGCCGAAACTCCTGACGTTCCCGAACGCTGACAGGGTTCTAGATCAGCCGCCAGACTCCTGCTCTTTATCTTCCACTCAGACGTGCGATACGGCGGTCGACTGTCTCCTATCAGCAGAGGAGCAGTAGCAGTGTTTGTTTCACACAGGCTTTGTTGAACACGGCAGCACGAAAAGCTGCTTTTCTTAACTACCTACATGCATATGTTACGCTTCACAGAGGTGTGTGTTTAATTTGGATTTTAATATTATCCATTTCTTTATTAAGGTTTTGGATTCTTAGAACATAGTTGCTAACTGACTCATCATTTTCCCGCTACTTTTGAAGAGAGTAGATTGCACTGACCTGTAGTAGTGTCTGTTATTTTTGTTGGGATAAAGTTGGAACCCCTTAGGAATGCTAAAGTGGAACTTCAGACTTGTGCTTCAGTGGAAAGATAGTTAATCACTGCAATATGGTGTACAAAGTTTTAGTTTTGTTTTTTTTTAAAGTGAAACCTGCCGTTCAGCACACAGTTGATGCTCAGTGTTCGCACATCTCTGTGGGATTTACAGGAGGAAGCAGGCCTCAAACCTGGTAACATGATTCATTCGTTACATTTTTTATCATTTCAATTAAAAGTTTAATTAATCAGGATCGACCAAGCATTGACATGAATGTGTCCTGTAAGATGTGAGGTGCATGGATTGAATTGTTTTTCCAGCACATCCCACACAGATTGAGATGTGGGAGATTTGGAAGCCAGGTAAACACCATGAACTCTTTCCTCAAAACATTCCTGAACAAGTTCTGCAGTGTTATGGGACACATTATCCTGCTGAAAGAGGCCACTGGCATTAGGTTTAAAAAGAAAGACAAAAAAGAATTAAAAAAAAGAAAGAATTTGAAGAGAAACGTTTTGGTTTACCCTGCCATGAAGGGCTGAGCTTGGTCTACAACGTTTACGTATGTGGTACATGTCAAAGTAACATCCACATGAATGCCAGGACCCAAAAGTTCCCAGTAGAACATCACACTGCCTCTGCCAGATTGCCTTCTTTGCCATAGTGATTCCATCACATCAACTTCAAGAACTGACTGTTCGCTTTCTGCCTAATATATCCCACCCCTTACCAGGGGCCAAAGAATAACTCTGGACCCAAGAGAGTTAATATATGGAATAATAATATAGAACACAACTTATTAGCCTTAATATTTGCCCTCATTCACAGAGGCTCATCGAGGGCCTGGAGGATCTATAAGCATTCAGTAGTGTGCTGGAGTGAGGGAGAGGCTGAACTTGGCCTACCTCATAGTGAGCCACTCTCTGTGACTCGGAGATCAACTGCGCGCTGCACACTCTACAGTAGGTGGCAGTAAAGAGCGTTGGATCTGTCTCTGCTGACTTCATCTCTCAGGACAAGCAGGGCGAACATGGAACACGAAGCACGAAGAAATACAAACGACGCTGACGTTGATCTACACTCTGGAAAAAACAGAGCAGGTATTGAAATGCATTCGAGTAGTTTAGCTAACGCTTATGCGCTGTAAGACTCCACTCAGATTGGACACTTTATATGGTGTAAATGACATTTAGTGCGATCCTCTCAAGCTGCTCCTGCTGGTTGCCTAAAGCGTTGAAAACTGGCTGGGCCAAGAAGGTCTCGCACCCTGCTGCACTGACACATTGCTGGCCGCAAACTAACAGAAAGCTCTCACTTCAGCTGCGAACCGTTTTGTTCTAAAATGAATACTGTTTGAGTGTCTTTTCCAGCCAGTACACTGTTGTCCACAGGAACAGCAGTGATGCCAGCATCTATCTTGTCCCACAGTGGCTTCATCCGGGTGACATTTGAGGCTTCTCTTCCAGCTGCTGTGGCTGTGTGTGACATTTGGATCTTGCAGAATCAAACAGGGACAGTGACCCACCAAACATGCACAGCTTGTGAGAAGTAGAGCAGTTTGTTTATATGGATCTGCGATCGGCTCCTATAAGACTAGACTTAGTCATATGCATTATGATTAAAAACTCATGAGATGCTTAAGATCAACCAGATTCATAACACATTAAGTTTTACATTCACAGTATTTGGCAGACACCCTTATCCAGAGAGACTCACATATTTATGTGACTAAATAGGATGATTTTAAGGGAGGTATTCTGATCATACACCTGTATTATCTACAACAATAACAGAATAATAAGATGGTGATGGTGAGAACGATGATACACACACACACACACACACACACACACACACACACACACACAGAGGAAGGGGTGGAGACAGAGGAGCCAAAACAAAAGAAAAACACACAGAACATGTGAAGGAAAGAAACTGCACCCAGACCAATACTGGTGAACAAGGACACGATTGTGACGAGTACAGGTCTATTGGAGGGTTTAACGTCCATCAGGCAAGACAGCCACACAATCAGTCCGACCGAGCAGAAATCAGGAGCAATAAAAACATAAGTGTCATGACGTCCCTAACAAAGCCTTTACACCGGCACTCGGTTGGCCTCAAAAAAACCAGCAGTGTTAGCAACCAACTCTGGACTGTGCAAGTCAGTAGGTGTGTTAGTAGAATCCAAACATGTCTCTTTCTTTCCCCTCTTTGTTTCTCTCCACCACAACCCCCCCCCCCCTTCTCACCTCTCTCTTCCATCAGCTATGATCATGTCAGTAAAGGCTCAGTCTAGCCGGGGGAGTGCTCCTGGCCAGGTAGGCTTCCTTACATGTGTGAGGAAACGTGATTACCTGCCTCACACAATGCCCAGGAAGCAAATACAGATTCCCCTCTGCAATGGAGTTAAAGGAAATGTGATTCCATTATCTAGGGCTGAATGGAGTTTATAAGAGAGAAAGAAATCTGCAGTAGGTTACTAATGAGGAGCAGCCGTTTCATTCCCCATTTATAACCTCCATCTCATAGAAAAAGATTCATCGTTTAATATTCGTTGCCAACTCTGAAAAACACACTGTGGATTCATTTTAGTAGTTAAGAGAGACATGGGAAATGTGGTTTTCTTTCATTCCACTGCTGCCTTTTATACATCTAATCATGAGATTCTCCTTCACCAGTTGCAGAAGTTGTAGATTAGTTCAGATATTATTTAAGTTGCTGCACTTGGTACTTGGTACTCCAAGGCTTAACTGTGGGCCCTCTTTTATTGAATCTATGTATAACCTCTATATGTTTTCTCTAGCTGACATAATGAGTAAATATTTTTAAAACTTTCATAAGTATAACGACTAATCACTGCTAAATCTACCTTTAGCAAGTGATTACATTTACAACATATGGTAGATGTTCAGTGACAAAATGACCAAGTAGTGACATTACAAATTTACAAAGACTGCAAAATGATGCACTCAGAAACCTCCCATGCATCAGCATGAAGTGTTACACTTAAACCTTGTTGCTTTTACCTAAATCTTTTGGAATTACTTTTTTAATTTTGTACCTTTCTGCCTGATCAAACAGCAATGTGTTGTTCTTCCATAAAATCTGGGCATAAATTTATATACAATTCTCTCTCCAAAAACATTCTGAGAATGTTTAGAGTTACTTTAAAAATTATGCATTATGTTTTTATATTAATACAATTTTACTTTTTTGTTACATTGTAATGATTCCATCATTTATAGTATGATTTGTTTTCTTACTTTTAATAATTAATTTTGTAATTTTATTTTTTATTATTAATATGTATATTTTATTTGTTTCTTCACTTTGTAAACTTTTTTAAAGCGCATTATGAGAATTGTCACAATAGTAATAACACAATAATTATTTTTAATTAATATTATAATTAATAATTGTTCCTTTTATCGACTCAGAGTATGACTCTACAAAAGGTTCCTTAGGTATTTCACAGAACTGTACTGTTTACTTGAACGTAAAGCTCAAACAAAGCTGAGCGTTTATGACTATTGCGCATTAGGCTTGCGGGTGAACATAGCTTACAACTGTCAATTCAGACCATGCAATTACAAACTCAGATTAAAATCATAGCCACAGCAAAAAGTTAAACATAACTTGTTGAAATAACATAAAGCAACGCGTTACGATTTTGTTTCTAAAATCCTTCTGGTAAAAAAAATATTTTGTTACTTGAACACTTTTTATGTTGTACTCAACACTACTCAGTAGTCTTTCTAAGCATGTCGAACAGGTTACCTCGAAGCCGCTCGCCTGCTTACCTTTTCTTTCGGACAACAGATGTGCTGCGGGTTTGGGACGCGCCGTCGGCTGCTGTCAGAATGACCCAGCGCAGCGAACGAAGCGCGCGGCGAACAGAGCGCTGTAATGTTGAACAGACGCTCTCCTCTCCGCGCGACTCTGATTGGTTCTGTTGCGATGTGCAGAAAAATCAATGAAACGTAACGAAATCGTGTCTAATTAGGATTCATTTCTACACGCGGGCCGTATCAGTTGTGTGTGAAAACATTAAACGTAACAAAATAATCGCCTACACCCCGTGCTATTCGTTTTGATACAAATTATTGTTATGCATAGGTGTGGGTTATTCAAAGTTTATTCGGAGGTTTCTCTTAAATATAAACATCATAATTTAGGACTCACACCCTTTTAGGGTGCGTGTGTGTGTATGTGTTCATTTGTATTTGGTTCAGTTGGTGCTTACTAGCTTTCTACAGCATTGTATCTATGCCAGGTAAATGGCTTTCGATCTTTAAAGTGGCCTCTGTGAGTCGGCTAACCTCTCTGGACAGAACCCGGAACTGGTGGGAGGACATCGTCCCCCTTCTCCGCTGTAATGTGTCATCAGTGTGGCCGGGACGGCAGCCTTAGCGCATCGAGGGAGGTGAGATGTAAACGTCTGTAATGGGGTTCTCCTCTCCTCCTCTCTGGGAACGTCGGTGCAGCAGTGAAGCAGAAGCCTGCTAAAATGCTGAGGCAGACAGTAATATTACTGCCCAATCAGCTTTCAGTTTCTTAGTTTTATGGGGGATTTTGGACTCCCAAACCCAACGCAGCTCGTGGAGCGCTACCTTGCGCTGCCCTCTAGTGATTCATAGGTCTTACTGCAGGTATTGCTGATGGTGTATGAGTTTGATATACGAGGTTTCTTTGTTTCTGTGACAGCCAGAGTGTATTTTAATAGAACACTTGTACATTATTGCTGAAGTTATCTAGATTTACACATAACTTTAACCAGATTTACATATAACTTTTAGAAGGAGTACATTTGGGAAAGATATGCACCTATTGCAGACATACTGCACATTAAAAGACATAAATCATTTGTAAAGTCAGAAAGACACCCTAGACACCCCAAAGCATAAATTCCAAAGTGAGGTTTTCTGTTCCATGTTTTTCCTCAAGATTTAAAGTCAGACTGTTTTCTCTTAGCCATCAGAGAATTGTAAATGCCAGAAGTGAAGCTAGAAAACCAAAAAAAAAAAAAAAAAACAGTGAAAAAACAGATGAAACCGTTAAAAACTAATTCCAGAAAGCACAGTACTGTATCTATAACACTTTACATAGTAAAGTAAATCTGTGCATAACACACCTTACACAGTTCTGTAAACCAGTGTATAACCCACCTCACATAGTACTGTAAACCTGTGTATAACCCACCTTACATAGTACTGTAAACCTGTTTATAACCCACCTTACATAGTACTGTAAACCTGTGTATAACCCACCTTACATAGTACTGTAAACCTGTTTATAACCCACCTTACATAGTACTGTAAACCTGTTTATAACCCA
>JAOYMR010026686.1:8191-19097 GCA_025802075.1 Tenebrosternarchus preto | reverse complement strand
AGTGTCCTTGCTAAGAAGGTCCCGTCAGTTTTAGCACAGCCGAGTTCAACCGAATTGTTGGTAAAGCTCTCGCTCGGCGCCGTGCTTCAGTTAAACCGATTCCACACCTTTGTTGCTTTGTTCCACACCTTTTCTCTCTCTCACTCCATCCATCTCTCCTTTCTCACGCTCTCCTTCTGCTCATTTCTAGTAACTCAGGTTTTAAAAAACAAACAAACAAAAAAAACCAAACATTTTTCTTGAAATGTGAGCTTTCACTTTCATGCACCAGTCTGTGGAGTGACTGAAGCTGGCAGAGCTTCAGGGTCCTCAGAGGGAGGAGCTCGAGGAGCTTGTTAATTGGGCTGTGTAATAGAAACGAGGAGCTCGTTAATTGGGCTGTGTAATAGAAACGAGGAGCTGTGTTACACAGTTGGGTTGTGTAATTAGCCGGTGGGCTGAGCTACTGTATCACCTCTTCCATGGTAGTTCTGATGTTACAGATTCAGGTCTTTCTGCTCCCATTACAAACTGCACAGGCAAAACCCCCATGATCCTCTCTGCACTGTAAAGAAAACAAATAAACACAGAGTCCCTTGAAGCAGCGGCCACTGTGTGTGAATGCCTTCACTTTACCTGTTTTCTCGTCGCTTCAGTTCCTAGCTGTATTGCTAAATTCTGAGTGTATCTAACAACAGTGAAAATGAGATGGAAAGACAATTATTTTAAACACAGTGCAAGCAATTCATGACAGACACACTGCTCAGTCTCTGAACCCCCCCAACATCAATGCAGTTAGACATCGACATCTGGGCAGAAGATGACTCGATCTACCCTGAGATGTCCTCACTTTCGTGGGTGCCTGTTTAGTCAGTCAGGAGAGGGGTGAGGACGGAGAAGGCTGTCGTGCCGCAGGTGTGTGTGCGCGTGTGTGTGTGTGTATGATCAATGAAAGGAACGCTGATCACATGATCAAAGGAACTCTCATTGACAGACTAAACGCTGACCGAAGGAATGTCTGTTTCACGAGAGGCTACATGGATAAAAGCAAAGGCCAGCAAAGGCCTCTGAAAGTCAGTCTGAGCACCGGCCTCTGAGCACCTGCCTCTCTTTCCTTTAAAAAGAACACGTCATCAGACGTTAACACACATTATTACAGAACACACCATCAGACGTCAACACTGAAAGACTGGAACTGCACCTTACTGTGAGTAAACCACCATTAAAACTCCAGCATCGGACGTTTTGCAGAATGATTGGACTGTCTGGATGCAGAAGTGCCTTAATATTAGCTGAAATGTGACACAAAATGAAGAAACCCTCTACATGGTATTTCTCTTATTAAATGAGAGAGAGAGAGTGAGTGAGGGAGGAGAGAAGTCTAGCTGGGACACCACACAGCAACACAAACACAGGGGCCAACGAGAAACAGCGTGAATTTATGATTTTTATAGGTCATCGTTTCAGAAATGTGTGCCAGTGACAAAATAAGAAATAACACCTCCACAGGCTTGTGGGGCACAGCCGGACAGAGAGAAGGAGAGAGTGAGGGATTAGTGCACAGCCAGACAGAGAGAAGGAGAAAGTGAGGGATTAGTGCACAGCCAGACAGAGAGGAGAGGGGAGGATTAGTGCACCAAGCTGAATGAGACCACCCAAGGAATTTATGGTTAAATGGATGTTTTGTTTTTTTTTTTTTTCCCCATCAGGGTAGTAATTGTTTATTTGTTCAAATGTTCTTCGTCTGTTACTGTTTGTCCTTTTTCCTGTGCGATTCCATAATTACACTGTGGGTGCAGTCTGGGCCAGAGTGTTCCATGACAGCTTAATTGTGCTTTATTGCGTTTAAAGTGTAGCCGTCTCACAAGACAAACACTGTGAATGTATTTGTAATAAATATAGGTATTTTTTATAGTAATACAAACGATTTGCCTCAGTGTAGCAGCGGGGATTCTGCTCTTAGTGGGTCATGTATTGAGTGGCCACTGTGTTCACGTCACAAACAATGGGGTCGAACCCCATGTTGCTCGGTTACACAGCCCACGCTGCCCATCTCCGTCAGAACGGGCCCTCCAGAGAGGAGGAGACACACCTCCACAGCACACGTGCTCTCCGGATCAAATACGTAGCAAGCGCCTGCTAAATACTCCCCTGTTATAGCTTCTATATGTTATCTTGTTCATGATTACTACTTGTACCTACTATAACAACTACCATGAGCTGAGTGTAGTACAATCAATCAAAGAATCTCAGATCTGAGTCTAGTAACAGATTTTTCTCCAATGATGTTTCCAAAGAAAATGGTCACTCTCTCTGTTGGACACTATAAAGAGGGTGTCCTTAGACTGGATTATAGAGAATGAACATACATGTTCACACACACACACACACACACACACACAGTCATCTCATTTCACTTATCAAATCAGTTCAGTATCTCACCACAAATGAATGAACAGTTCACTACGTGGATCAGAGCAGGAGAGCACTGTGGTCTCATGACCCTGGACAGGAACAGCAGACACAGTGTGTGGATTTTCCATTTGAATCACGCCAGCTGAAGCCTCAGGGTGGCCTGGCAGTGCCAAGGCTCAGGTTCTGCCCAGAAAATACCACATTTAAGCAAGACAATGTGTGGAAGAGAAAAACCTAGCACTTCCCAGCACAGGGCAAAGAGGTAGAGGAACACTGCAGCTTCCAAATAGTGTGTGCGGGAATGTTTGTGGATGTGAGGTTGTGTGTGTGTGTGTGCAGGAATGTTTGTGGATATGAACTTGTGTGTGTGTGTGTGCAGGAATGTTTGTGGATATGAACTTGTGTGTGTGTGTGCAGGAATGTTTGTGGATATGAGCTTGTGTGTGTGCAGGAATGTTTGTGGATGTGAGCTTGTGTGCGTGTGTGTGCAGGAATGTTTATGGATGTGAGCTTGTGTGTGTGTGCAGGAATGTTTGTGGATGTGAGTTTGTGTGTGTTTCACAGCAAACTTACTCTCAACATCTTTTTCTACAAACCAGGTCATGAGTCATCACTGCTGATTCACTCTGACAGGCAATTTGTTTGTATAGAAAAATGTGTAGAAAAAGTGCCAAATTTGACAAAAATGTGTCAAACAAGTTTCAGAAAACACAAATTCTGTTAGAGCAGAAATTATGTGCTGTTCTTTACAGGAGACTCATGACTTTCAATTAAAGTCCACAGCGAGACGAGGACCAAAGCTGTTTAAGACGTCCAGCCTGCTGACTCTGTCGGGTCCGTCAGTGGGTCACGGTCTCCAGACCTGCCGGTCAGTGACAGCAAGAGGTTATTTCAGACCCAGCATAATGTAACATTAACCTACAGAACAGATCATAGATCCTCTGTAGTACAGCAGGTATAGAGTTAACCAACTTAGTTGAACAGATGTCTGTCTAGAGTTAACTTTTATAGTACAGCACGTATTCATGTTTGCGAATGTGTGTTTTCATTTGTGTTTACATTTCACCAACATCAACAGTTTATATTAGTTCTGAACAAGTTATTAAAAGCATTAAAAACCGACTCTACTGAAACAAACACAGAGTGAGTGTGCCTGCCAACAAATTCCTAATTCACTAAGATCAAACCCTCATGCAAAATTCCCCTCCGCTCTTGGTACCTTCACCTTGGATGGACACAGCTTTCCAACAGACTTGTGGGTAGGACGCACCCGCTGATAGATGATGAGCTGCCGACAGCACTGGGTTCTGGCTGGAGGAGTCAGTGGCAGGGCAGTGGCCAGAGGCCAAGGCCGCCCCTGAAGAAGCCCCTATGGACCTTCTACACAATGCGCACGGAGGCAGCCAATGCTGCCCCTGAGCGGATGTGCGTGTGTGCACACATAGAGATATAAAGAAAGACAGGATGCTGTGTTCGATGTACTGGTCTTCTGTTGTAAGATGGACAGAGTGTATATGACTGTGTGTGTGTGTGTGTGGATGGCATAGGTGTAATGAATTCATGCAGTGTGCATTTGGTGCTACTGTTCTCTCTCTGAGTGAAGGAAGGGCTTCTGTACTGACTGCACATGTGACCTTGTATTATCCAGCTTTTCAAAGACAGTCACTATCTTTCGGACAACGGTGCTAAACTGCTTGAGAGGCCTTATCTTCTTTTGCCAAGATTGACAAAAGAGGGAAGAGCGATTTGTGATCCTTTCAGGGAATTTTCTGGACCACAACAGCTGCACTGAAAGGAGAACGATAACAATATAACGCGTTGGAACCCCAGAGGAAGACATCTGAGGCCAGCTTCACGTGGCAGTGAGGCGGTCTAAAAATGGGACGTTCTTTTGCCATCTCCAGATCTTGCTCCGATGCCTTGGGATGCTGAGAAGCAGAACCGCTGATCAGCGAGCCGTAGACACGATCTTGAACGTGGACCGAAGGGGTGGAGCTTGTACCGTGCTCTGCCAAACTAGCCAGGCATCATGGAATCATATTCGAATCCTTAATCTTTTTTTTCTTCAGAAAACTTTCCAAAGGTGAGAGAATCGTTTTTCCAATTCTTGGAAGTTCCTTGGTTGGCATTGTGCACCGCTGTGGAGAACTTCCTCAGGTCCTACATCCATGCGCTAAATGCAAAGGTTCAGTGTCAAATGACACATTCAAACCTGTGATCAAACTGGCTTTGTGATGCCTCAAGCAGTATCTAGGTAAACATTGTAGTATCTAGGTATCTCATTGTACAGTATCAGGGTACAGTCTGACTGTACCAGTGTACAGTGTCAGTCTGTCAGCATAACCCAAGGAAGCAATAACAAACGGTACAGTAACACTAACCAACAACATCGAGGGGAAAACAGAAATTAGAGCCATGGTCTCTATATAATCCACAATCTCAATGGTCGTACACAGGAGGAGGGTGGAGGAGAGGAGCACACAAAACCCACCCAGCAAACCCATGACACCTTTTTTTTTTTCCTTGTTAAGCATTAGTGCACTAATGCGCTTTAGAGATCAAAGTTCCCCACTGGCTGGCATTCAGGGCAACGGTGCCAGTGATACCACATCTCTATTAGCTTGTGTAAACACAAGTGCTGTGACCTATATTCCAGGTTAAATCTTGCTCTGAACAGCTCTCATTCTTGTGCTACAGTATTAGTCACACGATTCAACCAAAGCAGCGTCTGGAAAGTGAACGTCAGTGGAGTCACTGATATTTTGTGTCATCTAGGACAGCAATTTCACACAATGGAGAAATCTAATAATTATTTGCCAAGTTTCTGTTGTGACTGATATTCACAGTCAGTCTTTGGCCTTTTGAGGCAAGAAAATAGATTTCAGGAGGTCGTTAAAAGCCGACATAGAAACAATGCATGAAGGAAAGAACAGGAAGGCAAATGAAAAGTAGCACATCGTTAAAATGACTATGACAGTATCCAATTAAACTGACAATGACAGTATCCAATTAACGAGGTACTTTTGTGTTACGATTTTCTTTTAAAACGAATAATGAAATAAAATTTTTAAAAATGTGCATTTTTTTCCCCCACTGCTTTGTTGTGATATTGCATTGAAAGACATTATATGCTGTTTTAACTGTATGTATAGAAAGTTGCACAGAATTTAATCACTCCAAGCTGTCAATAAATGTAAGGAAGTGCTTGAACACATCGATGACAATATGAATCAACACCACAAATATTAAAATATCATTTTGATTAATGTTTCCAAAAGCTGTTTATCATACTAAGTACCGCTGATTGATGAGCATTGATGTGGGGTGGTTGCTTGCTGTGAAAACTCCTCTTCAGCAGAAGTAAGTCCAGGTAACAAACGAAAAACCTTACAATTTTTTTTAACCACTCAGGTGATTTCATAAAATCCTGGGGAGGACTTTTATTCTGAACCATCCACTGCTGAACTTTAGAATGATGTTAATTTCAAGAATAACCACATGGAAGGCATCTTCAGATTGGAATGATTCCAAGCACAAGTTCTTTGAGATCACCAGTTCTCCTCTGCTGGGAACATCAGATACTTCATCAAATGTAATGTCAGGAAGACAGAAATTATCTTTAAAGAAATTCCTTTGCAAGAAGGAACAGATAAGTTTCCTTAAGGAAACTTGAATGGAAAGGCCTAGTTATGTGAACTGTAGATCACACAGATAAAACTGTACAAGCCAACTCTGCCAAATGTATTTTTTTTACAATTAGGATGAATTATTATTACCTTCTTCATTCACATGTGACAAGTAACTAAAATGTTACTCAGAAGAGAAAACTGCTCCATTCTTGCCCTCAGGTCTGTTTCAGAATTCTTGGATTTGAACCCCTGCCACTGAGAATCAGCAGTGACCCAGTGGTCACTGCCTGGATCCAGTGGATCATACAGAAATCCCTTTTTGGATTTCATTTCACCTTGACTGAAGTGTCCAGTCTGGTATAAAGCTGTACTGGTGCAGTGAGGTGCTTCTTCCTGGCTGAGCCAGTCTTCTGCAGTGGGGTCAGCGGGAAGCCTCTCTTAGGACCCTCTGCCCCAATTCCCCTAAAGCCAGAAGGACAGGTGGAGGTGTACAACAGGTTCATAAATAAGGGGTAATGAGAGCACAACGGGCTCTGTGCATCTTGTTGAGGATCTGGTACAAAAAAAAAATAATCTGAATGAAAGCATATTTTGGTAATCCAAGGTACAACACATTAAATATGGTTCCAACTTTACCTAGAAGTTATTGCTGAAAAAAGGTGGGTATTTACATGCAGTGTTTGCTTTTGGCCATCAACACTAAAAACTGTGCATCTACAGAACATGACTAGACAGTTCCTTCTTTTGACTGGTGACCGGTTGAACTGTGCACACTGTGTGAGCTCAGAGAAGATCCAGAGCTGAATATCTTAACCATGTGAGCCCACGAAAAGCACGTTTGAAGTTTTTCTACGACACGCATCATATATTAGATCAGGGAAAACAAACATGGTGGCATTATTTCTGCATTCGTTTATGAAATGCAAATTTTTTAAAACCACGACATTCCCTGTATGGTATGGAACAAATTATACAACATGATGCAACATTATTGATAGCAAACATTTTTAAAATGTCTGACTCGATCAGAAACACTAGTAAACATTAAACACTAGTAACTATTAGTCAGATTAAAATAGTTATATTGTCAGTTATGGCTGTGTTGTTTGTGCACCATCAGTCGTTTTATTTTAAAGAAGAATATACATCACTGACAAAAACATTCCACCGAGTCTAAAAATACAGGAAAGTAAAATAAAATCTTCAAAATCACTAATATGGCTTCTTCTTTTTTTTTTTTAACTCAGAAAAGTACAAAAATACATTGAGATTCCCCTCCTCCTCAGAAAAGTATAATACACTGAGCTTCTCCTATAACTTTCTAAATAAAAACTCCAGTTTCTATTGTTCTGAAAACCTTGCGTCTTCAAATAGGTGTGTCAAATTTGACATCTTGCAGCCACTTTTAGAAATTCACTCATCATAACACCCAGCCCATTTTCACACTCACTGACCATCTGAACCGATTCCTCCTCATCTTGATGTGCTTTTCTTTTCAAGGATTTGTAGGCCAAACGAACGAGTCCTCCTGCGGTTAAACCCGTCAGGACAGTCTCAGACAGAGATAGAAATGGGTCACCCTGGTGCAATTATGTGGGTCATTTTTTTTTCCAATCACCTGAGCAGGAAGGCAAGAGCCCCCATCAAAGAGGCTTTACAGGAAAGCACAGGCTCCTGGGGCAAAAGTGGCAGGATCAGGCGGGCATACTGGGTACTGGCCTGCATTATACTGTATACGGCTGGAACCGCAGCACAGGCTCTACCGCATAAAGGCATACAAGAGACCTGTGAGACTGACCCATATTCAGGAAGCTCAGTTTCGAGTGTTTCTGTGCTTCACTCAGCTTCACTGCCTCTGCTTCACCTCGCGTTACACCAGCAGTGGGGCGGCACAAACACCGAAGCCTACAGCCGAGACGAACCTGCATGGAAACGACAAAAACGCCGATCATCTCTCGGTGATGAGAGCGTCAGAAAAGCATGTAGCCAAAGTCGTGATTTGAAGAGAACCATATATGGTCCACAGGAACGAGTCTCTCACCCACCTGGGAACACACAGGTGTAAACACTGGGGACAATGAAACACATCCTCGGTCCCATTTACACTGGATCAACTAGAATTATTTCTTTATTTCATTTATTTATATTGCAGACAACATCAAAATACAAAAAGACCCACATTGTTCCTTGCTATCTCCCAGCAGGAAACGCAGTGGAGGTAAACACAATCCCCAAGAAAACCCCCGACATAACAGTGAGGCTTGGATCCGCAGTAAGAGGAGTGACACCATATTAAGAGAACATTTACCCTTCCCTAAATAAAGACAAACACTTCCTGGTTCTTTGGTGTTCTGCTCCTATAGCAACCACAGGCTGGTTCTGTGGTCAGTGTTCATGAAAGAAGCGTGGAATCCTGGGGAAGCCCAGAGTGAGGTCCTGCTGAACGCAAGGCAGGCACAGACGCACTCAGCCTCCTGTGAAAGGCCATCGCTTGTGCTTGGTCTCCTTTATGTTCATTTTGGTTCAAGACAAAATATTCCACTCAACCCTTTTGCTGCTGAAAGGTTCATACTTACAACCACGAAGGCAAACCAAGGTCATGCTAAACCGGCTGTTTTAACACACTGCGCTGCTGAAACCAAAATAAAGACAAACTGTAATCAAGATAAAACAAAAGCCAAGAGCAATTTAGAGGACCTTCACCCCACAGAAAATGTGAAAACCCTCTTTTTAACTGGTGGAATTCTGGAATAGAGAAGGATTGGCATTTTTAAAAATGTCCTGCTTTGATCTAGAGTTGATCTAGACTTGATCTGATCCGTCGGTGTCGCTGTTTCACATTTCAGTGTCACAGAATCCTGCGATGCCCAGGCAGCGCCGCTGTGAACGGGCTCGGTGGCACACAGCTCACCAGCTCAGTGGGCAGAGCTACGCTGGTCACACATCACAGAAGAACTCAGGTCTCTCGTGCAGACATGAACCAGACGCGCCCCCGTTCCTGAACCCGACACGCCCCCCTTTCCTGCATCACACTCTCCCACAGGGTCCGGAGGAGGTTTGCCAAGAGCAGCCTTGCTGGATAAGCAGCCGCCAAACACAACGTCTCGCACGCTACGTTGCTCTGAGCACAGCTCAATCCCGACGGAGTATCCGGAATCCCGCTTTCCGGTCCTGGGGCTTATCAGAGTGCTGCGCCCCTGGATTCTCATGGGGTCCAGACCTTGTAACGAGCCTGTCTGTTAGACGTTCGAGATGATAATCTGGCTTTTCTGCTCTGCTTTATCTGCCGGAATCCACAGAGCTAATCCACACAGCTAATCCACAGCAGCTGTCAATCAAGGTCTCGCCTAAATGGAGCTTCACTACCAGTTTTCCGAGATCGTGGTGAGCAAAACCCAGGAAAATGGGTTGCCAGTTTGGGGCTGGATTGTTTGTGCTTCCATCTTGCGTCATTCCTCTGAAAATGCTTACCTACAGTGGGGGTTTCCTCATCGCCAGGCACTCATCACCAACTTGCTATGAAAGGTGAGAGTGCGAGGCGAGGTGGGCGGGTCTACCAGGCAAGGCGGGCCTTATCTCTGTTGCAGCACACGCCCCTGCTGCCACGGTAACCATGCGGGCGTGGCAACAAGCAGAGGTGATTGCTCCTCGGCGGGCTGTCTGATAATGACGTTACTCTCCAGACTGTCTGGAAAGCAGGCGCTCCTCTCAGGGCTGGTCTAAAAATGGATCAGACGCTCGCTAAAGAGCCGGCGGATGAGGTGCGTCTGTGTGGGGAGGCTCAGCGGGCTGTGATTGTTACTGCACACGCATGCAAACACTGGAGAAACACGCTGGAGAAAAGCTACTGGCTCTGGGATTCAGCACAGCGGTTGTGTAGCGCTGCAAAGTTTCCTTCGGCGTGTTCACATGCCCAAGATGAACAAATAAGTTCTAACCTAGTCTCTCTCATCTCAACAGGGGGTTGATCTTCACATTCAGTTGTTTTTACATCAGCGTTATCCACCTACTTTACACCTTGTGCGTGTGTACATGCACTCACAGGTCCCTGCCCCCCCCCCCTCCCCCCAACGACGCCCCCGGTTGCCGCTCAGGCGTCGGGGATGGGGGTGTTGCAGTTGCCGTGGTAGATGTGGACGGGACCGTCGCACTGGTAGTAGAGTTGGAATACGTCGGTGTAGCCGTGGTCCCTCCACCAGGTGCACAGCTGCCGGTTCCACCCGCAGGGCAGCAGGTGAAACAGCTCCGGCCGCTCCATGCCGATCATGGTGAAGAAGTCCTGGTCGCCCAGGTGCCCGCGGAAGTGGTAGCGCTCGGCCAGCCGCGCCACCTGCTCCGGCTCCAGCAGCTGGTTGTAGAGGGCGGAGTGGCGCATGGCATGCAGATCCAGCAGCATCACGCCGCTGTTGAAGCCAGGCAGCCCCTGAGGAGGAGGGTCGCCCACGCCCGAGTGGGGACGCTCTTTACGGTACTGCCAGAAAGTGTGCCTAGGGAGTGAGAAAGGGGTGAGAGGTCAAAGGTTAAATGTTCATGTAACAAGGAAAGTGAAAAAACAGAAGGCAGATGGAATGTCAGAGTCATTGCCAACACATCACCACAGCACCCCATAACACACACGCGCACACACACACACACACCCTTTCTCTGCCTCTACCCTAACCCTGTACACAGGTCAGCCCCACTCAGGTCAGCCCAGGGTTTTAACGATGCTCTGGTCTCTAGGTACCCAGCAGAACTGCTCCACTCTGTAGCCTCAGACAACACCTGGATAAACACTGGGAACGGAATTCAAACATTTCCTGTGTGAATAAACAGGATGAGCTGCGACACTCAAATGCCATGAAACATGGGCTGCTCTTCTAATTACAAGGGTGTGTGTGTGT
>JAOYMR010026684.1:0-12079 GCA_025802075.1 Tenebrosternarchus preto | reverse complement strand
ATATTTATACATCTGTATATCTTCAGACTGGGGTTTTTCCCTCTATATTTATACATCTGTATATCTTCAGACTGGGGTTTTTCCCTCTATATTTATGCATCTGTATATCTTCAGACTGGGTTTTTCCACTATATTTATACATCTGTATATCTTCAGACTGGGGTTTTTTCCTCTATATTTATATATCTGTATATCTTCAGACTGAGGTTTTTCCTCTATATTTATATATCTGTATATCTTCAGACTGGGGTTTTCTCTGTATCTGGCCCTTTCTGAATGGCACTGAAATAAGTTGGTGGACATAAGTGTCCAAAGTCCCATACAAGGAACATACACACTTCTGAGGGGCGTGGTTTCATTGAGGGGGGCGTTCTTTCACTGAGAGGGCGTGGTTTCCATGAGGGGTGTGGTTTCTGTCGGGCGTGGTTTCCCTCTAATGTCACATCAAGCTCCATGTCTGTCCCTGCTCTCACTCATCGTCAGACTCCGTAGTGAAACAGCTTCGAAAAAAACGCTTGTGGAAGTTTGAAAACTTGCAAAAGTAAGAGGTGTTGCATTTGGAAACAAACTCGAGTGTGAAAACACCCTCAGTGCAAGCATTATTTCAGCTAAAACTGTGGACTTGTGTTACTTCCCATCAGAATAGCTGTTCTGAACCAGTCACCATAGCTGTTGGTCCTGAACAGCAGATGTGAAATAACTGCCCATCTGGGCTGCTGTCAGCACCGCCTGCACAAGGATGGAAGTGGAGATGCAGATTGAGATGGAGATGGTGGAGATGCAGATTGCAGATGGAGATGGTGGAGATGCAGATTGAGATGTAGATGGTGGAGATGTATATGGAGATGGTGGAGATGCAGATGGAGATGGTGGAGATGTAGAGGGAGATGGAGATGGTGAAGATGTAAATAAATAGCAAATAAACCAAAGTTCAGTACAGGATGTGACATCCATCAACACAGAAGATACAGAAACATCATATCAGTACCACAACAGCTGTAGATGGCTGTCAGAGTCAGTGTAAACACACACACACACACACACACACACACTCCACATGTACACTCCACACACAGAGATCACACACACAAACAAACTCACACACACGCAACTTTCACAGATCACATGCATACTCCACACACACCACACACAGATCACAGGCACACATACGCTCCACACACACCACACACACGCAGAATGATCATTACCAGTGAAATGCCTTAATCTCAGCACAGCTGTTATTTCAGACAGACAAAAAACACAGTGTGGTTTAAGGAACACACACACACACACACACAGATGCATGCACACACTCACACACACACACGCACACATGCACACACTCATACACACAAATGCACACACTCATACACACACATGCACACACACACAGATGCATGTACACACACACACATGCACACACGCACACACTCATACACACAAATGCACACACTCGTACACACACATGCACACACACACAGATGCATGTACACACTCACACACACAGACACACACATGCACACACACAAAGTTATGTTACATAAGTGAGAGATAACTGACAAGTGACAGGCTGACAAAGACAAATGAAGAGTGAATGAGAAAAAGCAAGATGAAGCTGCTACAAGTCCAGGGTGACTGATGGTTGCCAGTTTAACACTAAGACAGATGAGATGGATGGATGTACGGATGGGTGAGCGAATGAAACTAGAGTGGAATAAGGGGATGGGCAGTGGGAGTGAAAGAGATAAAACTGGCAACCCGTCATCTTGTGATGGAGTGTCAACATCCCCCGCTGAAAATCCTCCAATTAAAAACATGTACAAAAAAAAAAAAAAGTACACATGCCAGGAGAGAACCTGTATAGATCAGCATCCCTCCCAAGCTGCTCGTTACCAAGGTTACAAATGAGGCTGAGAGGGTCAGTAAGTGAACAGGGGCTTCTTTCTCCAGAAGAAATACTCCTGTGAGAGATATCTGCTCTGCGAGAGATATCTGGGAGCTCAGACGTGTTTATTGTGGATGTTTGGTCCTGAAATCCTGAATCTTGAATCCTGAAATCCTGCTGGCTGGGGTTTATGTGGACAGTTTGTTGCAGTTTTACCAAAACGACAAAAACACTGTTCACAGAACAGCAGAACACAGAAGAGCAGAGAGGATGATGATGATGACCAGCAAGAGGCCATAAATCACACGGTTCTCACTGGTTTGAGCTCAGTCAGAAGAGGACGGACGTCTAGGGTTGGTTTTAGTGCACAGATGGTGAAAACACCTGATGTCGTTCCCCATGCCAGAATGAATACGTTTGCATTTTGTCTGTGCTGTAAAACACCTGATTCAGCTCGCTGGGTAATGACCAAGCATCCTGTCAGATGGGCAGAAAAATACATAAAACCACAGAGACTAAGAGCTTCCTCCAGCTGGCTGCTACCTCTTCATTACAAACAGTATTTTTCCGTTGTAGATGAACTGTTAAAGTCTACAGCCTCACAATAATTGACAAATTGGGGTCTTCCGTTTCTGCATCACTGATTAAGTGGTAGCGGCCTTCTGGTGGGCGGGGCTGAGTGAATCAGGCACAGCAATGCTGCAGTGACGTCAGAGACGTCGCCGTGGCAGCGGCCTCGGGGTAGGTGGGGCTGACATCAGCATCACAGCTGGGGAAGGCATGCCTGAGCAGCGCCTGGGCACATGCTCACACCCGCACACACCCATGGCAACCAAGGCCCGCCTTAGCAACGCTACCCAGACAGCTGATTGGCCTGCCTCACTGAGGAGGCGAGTCCTCCTCAAACCATTTTATTATTACCACCATCAGCCAAAGAAAAAGTAAACACTTTAGTTAAGAGAACCTAAACACTTTAGTTAAGAGAACCTAAATACTTTAGTTAGGTTTCTGGTCATACAGCCAGACCACCGCACTGTTTTAGGCTTTGTCCTGTATGTCCACTATCAAAAAGAGTCGTGATGACCTCAGAGGACACCCAGTGATGACCTCCTGGACCCCTTAATGACCTCACAGCCCTGGAACCTTGTTTATAAATGATACTTATGCCCAAAAATGGGTCTGAAACGTGCAACTGGATTTATAAAGAAATGCATTTATAGGATTTATAAAGAAATCCTTGATGGGATTGTGGGTGTGTTTACAGAAGCTCTGACCCATGAGCGATACATAACATTTATACCAAACAGGAAGTGGAGACACCCTCGGGTAAAGCAGCGAATTAAAAACTTCACCATCCTCACACAAAACAGGCCACATTAAATTATGCATTTTCATAATTTCTGCAAATAAGCCACTTATTGAAGAACAGTAGTCTGGTGTTTCTCCAACAGCGCTGTGTCTGATGTGTTGATTGATTTATTTGTGTAGACCGGCTCATTAGCAATTTTCTATGTATGTTCATATTTATTGCACCAGATAAACTATTTGCAGCCTTTAATTTGTTAATCCTCTCTCTGAATGAAACTGTAACTCATTATGGGTTTGTAGCAGTTGTGGATAATTACAGGCTGAAGGAGGTTGTAAAACAACTGCTCACATTCACAGATTTATCAAAAGGCTAAAATGGATGCTGTGTGCTTTACGACACAGATGCTGTTGGGACATCTTTTAGAAGACCACGCCAATCGAACACGTTTTTAGAGACCAAGATGATTCGATTTTTTTTGTTTGCCAGTGATGATGCCTGCCTAATGAGTCTGTTCAGACTTCCAAGGACTGTTCTCTTGGAATTACGGATGGAGCTGGGCACAGTTATAAAGAAACCAGCTAGCCAAGTCCAGTCCACTTACAGGTCTCAACAACCCTCAGATTCCTGGCAGCAAGCCGCTTCCAGATGGGATTAGCCGTTAGGCCGGGAATGTCCCAGCCATCCAAAAAACCTCCATCCATGTTTCTTACGCGGCGGGTGAACAGGCCGACATTAAAGTGCATTTTGCAGAGACGACCAGTCTAATTGTAGTAAGCTGGGGTTATGGTGGAGTGTGGAACAAGCAACTACACCCATAATCGGAGTAATCGGAGCAAGTGGCTGTACCCGTGTTGCTGGAACTGCTCCAGGTGACCACGGCAACCCCTTACGCCCTGGCTTTCTATCCCTGTTTCCGTGCCAACATGCCCTGGTATGCCTTGTCGTGGGGGCAACCAATGGGCGTCAAAAAAGGTCGAGGCGTTGTGTGGATGAGACAGGCTGGAGGCCACGGGGGCAGCCAGGAGAAACCTATCAGAGGGGAAACCTTCTCCACCCCAGCCACAGCTACACCCTGCTGCCTCCACCAAGTGAGTCACGTGTTTTGGGCCTGGAACAGCCCGACAAACAGCGTGTGTATCCCTCTCACCTCAGTCTCCGACATAAAGAACCTCCACCTTGCATTCATAAAGAACCTCCACCTTGCATTCTGCACAGTTCCTGTTTTTGTTTTTTGCCTCACCATTGCCACCACTATCTCACATTCCGTATTTAAATATTCATGAGGTAATTTCCATCGAGCGTTTATGAATATTTGTGGGCTGGAACATGAGAGCCTCATTCACTCGCACACATTAAAGACTGGGATGCATAAAGAGGAAACAGTGTGCAGATTTGCATACTCAAGGTTTTATAAATTAGATTTATAAATCTGACAGTTTCACGCTGGATTCCACACAAAGTCTTATAAATGAGGCCTGAAGGAGTCAGTAATTAAAGCCCCATAAACCAATCAGCCACAACATTAGACGCACTGACAGGTGACGGGAATGACATTGATCATCTCATTACAGTGACACCTGGCAAATGTGGGATGGATTAGGGAGCAGGAGAACAGTCCGTTCTGGAAGTTGAAGTGCTGGAAGCAGGAAACTGGGCCAGTGAACAGATGAGAGTGACTTTGACAAACTGATGGTTAGATGACTGGGTCAGAACATCTCCAAAAATGGCAGGTTGTGTGGGATGTTACTGGTGCACTTGTTATTACCTACCAATCAAGGACCAAGGAAGGACAAGTGGTGACCCAGCAACACAGTCGTGGGAAACCAACGTTCATCGATGCGTGTGGGGAATGAAGGCCTGTCTGTCAGGTCTGATCACATAGAAGAGTTTCCGAAGACACACTGCTGAAGTTAATGCCGACTCTGATGTGAGAACACAGATCATGGCAGCTTGCTGTGTGTGGGTCTGTGTAGCCACAGACCGGTCAGGGTGTCCATGCTGACCCCTGACCCCCATGGACACATGAGTATCAGAATTGCAGTGTGGAGTGTGGAGGCCTGGTCTGGTGAACCACGGTTTCTTCTACATGTGGACGGTTGGGTGTGTGTGCATCACTTACATGGACCAGGATGCATTATGGGAAGAAGGCAAGTTGGTAGAGGCAGTGTGAAGCACTGGGTGATGATCTGCTGGGAGTCCCTGGGTCCTGACATTCATGTGGATGTTACTTTGACATGGACATGTACATTTGACATTAGGTGTGAGTGTTGACGTGTGTGTTGAGTGTTGATGTGTGTGAGTGTGATATATATATATGTGTATGTATGTATGTATGTGTGTGTATATGTGCGTGTGTGTGTGTATATGTGTGTGTGTGTGTGTATGTGTGTGTGTATATGTGTGTGTACGTGTGTGTGTGTGTATATGTGTGTGTTTATGTGTATATGTGTGTGTGTGTGTGTGTATATGTGCGTGTGTGTGTATATGTGCGTGTGTGTGTGTGTATGTGTGTGTGTGTATATGTGTGTGTGTGTGTGTATATGTGTGTGTGTGTGTGTGTATGTGTGTATATGTGTGTGTATATGTGTGTGTGTGTGTGTGTGTATGTGTGTACATTCTGTCTTCCTTCATCCTCTCATTTATTGTCCTCAAAAGTAACAAACCAACTGGATCAGAACTAATAAGGACACCACCCCCCTCTCTCCCTCTCCCACCTCTCCCCCTCTCTCCCCAATCTATCTCCCTCTCTCTCACTTTCACTCCATCACAGTGCTCCCTCTCCCTCTCTAGGTGTAACTTAACCTTTGCTGACACTGTCAGATTACTGTGAACCATGTTTGAATGCATATGACTGAATGCCAGATTAATTACAGTTAAAGCTTATATTCTCTCTCTCTCTCTCTCTCTCTCTCTCTCTCCTCTCCCTCACTCCCTCCCTCACTCCAGCGTCTCATCTCCTGTAGTAAGAATTCCTTGCTTTAACTGATCCAGGACCAGTGAATGGTGACTGAGTTCGTCCCATTATTCAGCAGGTCAGTGAAGACATGGAGCTCCTGAATCTGTGCATTCATGCATGTCTGCAGTAAAGAGCAGATTACGGCACACACAGACCCAGGAGATGAAAAGGCCCTGGACAGAAGCACCTATATCAATATCAGTGGAAAATAGCTGAGGTGTGTGTGTGTGTGTGTGTGTGTGTGTGTGTGTGTGTGTGTGCGCGCGCCATGACTCACACACAGCCCCAAACATGCACTCGTGTACACACAAACACGTACATGTGTGTATATATATACCATTACTCATACAACAGTACCAACACACACACACACAGACTCACACACACACACAGACTCAGGTATATATATATATACACACACCATTACACACCACAGTACGAACCCCCCCCCGGTTACGGTACTGACACACACACAGGCAGGATAACATCTTGCTGCTCCTCACATTCCTGTGTCGGAGCTGAACAAACGAAGCCTGCTGTCCAGTTCCGTCTGAGTGCTCGTGTGACAGGAGAAGAGGAAAACCTGTCATCCCGTAATATGCCTCTGGAGAATCAGCTCAGACGTGTCACTCCGCACCAAACATGTGTAACAGCGTAGCGCCTTTTTAACGCCCTACAAGTAATTACACACCATGTTCTCCGAACGCCTCTCGATCTCCCCTGTCCCTTTCGTAGCTCTTCATATAATAATTAAACCCACTCAGCACAGATATAACGCAAATAACACCCCCACCACTCTATACAGAGTGGCATGAAGCATGTTTCGTGTGTGTGTGTGTGTGTGTGTGTTCAAACATCTGTAAATATAAGATTCTAATTGGCAAGATGTTGGCAGTTCCAACCAGTTGTCATGCGAGTCACATCAGGAACAATTAGAGGTGGTACAGAAGGTTTTTCTCATGTTTCACTGTAGGAAGCTTTTAATAGACACGCCCAGACCGGCAGCCTCTTCTCATTATGGAGAGAGATTAACACTTCAGAAAAGAGAAAAATCTATTCGGTCTGTCACACACATGCACGCCTTCACTTTCTCATTTAAACACTCTCCCTCCCACTCTCTCACACACAAACACACTCTCTTACACACATACACGCAAACACGTGCACACACACATACACACTCATACACAGACGTGTGCGAGAACACACGCGCCCACACTCTCACACCCACATATATGCATACACCCACGGGCTCGCTCTCTCTCTCACACACACACACACACACACACACACACACACACACACAGTGAAGGTTATCATTGTGACTGATACTGCAGTACTAGGAACAGAATGTAGCCAATGCCTTCTATATTTTGCACTTTACGATCACTGATCACACACACACACACACACACACACACTACTGCCCAGTTCCACTGTATGTCACATGGACGTGTGTGAACATGTGCGTGCTGGTTGGCCTTCGTAAAGCCTGTCTACAGGGGTGTCTGTACCAGCAACATTTTGAAATCATCTTGATGTTTTATTTCATCAGGCATCAAGATGATGGAAAGTAAATCACAGATTATGTTCCATTTCCCTCCAGTAATTTGTTTAAGCGGCAGATGCTGTGAGATCCCTCACCGTTACACTTCTGTGACTCGTAATATTACTTCTGTCCAGTCCAGTCAACTCCGAAATCATTTAAAGTCTAGCTGCTCGTCGGGTTGAAGTCTATTTCTGTGAGACTTAAAGTAGACACAGTTAAACCAAACAAAACCAGAAAAAACACACATTTTCTTGCCAGTGCACATAAACGTGACCTTCTCATCTTCTCAACTTCTCATCTTCCAAGCCAGCCATTGTATCTAACATTATCTCTCTTTTTACAGAGACAACATGATTCTCCAAGCTGTTTAGATGTGACATCACATCGATCAAAAATCCAATTTGCATAACCACACCTACACAGAAGGCATCACTTCAGGACACTTGTAATCACTGCAGAGTTCTCCAGCACTGCATAATGTTCCTCCTGCCCCCTGCTCCCCCCATGCCCTGTTCCCCCCACCCCCTGACTGATCCAGCTAATGAGAGCAGTGCTCATTAGCATACAAAATCAGCACCCAGAAAATGACCTTTTCCTCTCAGTGGGATTAATGACAAGATGGTCCACACTGTATGAATTTAATCCATTTCTGATTCTAACGATTACTGCATAACTAATGAAAACACAAATCCGTGATCTGTATGTACCAGTGTAGAGCCGACAGTGTGCGTATGGATGCATATGGGAATGTTCTCCGCTCCCGAGGCTTTGGATCAGAGTGAAGTGGGGCAGGTGTCCAGGCAGGACAGGATCTCAGCGAGAAACGCCGTCTGTGTCTCCCGTCTGTCTGTGCCCCACTGGGACGGTGGACCTCAGCTGTGACATGGGACGAGACGGAGAGACGCTCCAAGGAAAAGATCCAGCACCAAAATCAAGCTGAGAGCTCCAGCAAGAGTGAGATCACATCCTGATGGCCTGGGGAGGAACAATCCGCTTCTGCCTCCACCTCTCGCTACATCCATCTCTCCTCCTGTCAGTCTTTCCTTGGTTTTTTCCATCTGTCTCTCCCTCTCTCTCTCTCCATCTCTATCGCTCTTTCTCTCTATCGACCTCTCCCTCACTGTCCCTCTCGTACAGTGATCCTTGCACTCATTGCCACCGTCTTCGGGATTTGTGTGTTCGAACGTGGAACATCCCTTCCAAGGAACTCCGAGCTGAAGGCTTTTAGCCAAACACCAACTTGAAGCTGTCGGGGTAGACAGGCAACAACTCAGCTCCAGGCCACACAACTACAACAGCGTACAACAACAACTCAGCTCCAGGCCACACAACTACAACAGCGTACAAGAACTCAACTACAACAGCGTACAACAACAACTCAGCTCCAGGCCACACAACTACAACAGCGTACAACAACAACTCAACTACAACAGCGTACAACAACAACTCAACTACAACAGCGTACAACAACAACTCAGCTCCAGGCCACACAACTACAACAGCGAACAAAAACAACTCAACTCTAGGCCACACAGCAGTTCTGAAAGCCAACAGACCATGTTCAGCTGTTACAAATCTACTGGACTGCAGTTTCTATGGTGATTGAACAGCAATATTAAGGAAGCATTAATCGCCTGGTCAGCATCTGTTTCTCTCCTTCACCGCTGAAAAAAAGCTGCTCTTTTTATTTTTAAATGAGAACTAGCAAGAGAACATCACCCATCACACGATGAAACAGATGGTAATTAGAAGATGGGTTTAAACATGACACCTGTTCCCTCTGCATTTAGATGATAATCTGGGAATGAGGCCGGTGTTCCTACAGCCAGGTACACTCATTCATCAGGAAGCCGTGCAAATCGAACCACCACACTGCCCCCATGTGGGATGGAGGGATACAACACTGAAAGAGTCTGTTACAAAAGGCAGAAATGTTTTACAGTATTACAATATTACAGCTGCTTGAAGCTCTGAGCAGTTCTGGGTACATGACAGGTGTGTAATATTGATTAAATTAAAGGAATAAAGTTTAGGCCTGGAAGGATGAATATCAACATCATGCTTCTAAACAAACGTAGCATCACTGAGCTCTCCAGTACATAAAAACCTGAAGAATACAGATTTGTGGTGTTTAAGGTGAAACACACAGTGAAGACAAAGTGTCTCCAGCATTTCTGAGAGAACACAGAGCAAAGACCTCCACACAGAACCAAACATTACCCTGCTGTAGCCCTGCTAGCCAAACACGCAGAGCAAAGACCTCAACACAGAACCACTAGCTACTGCTAACCAAAAGCAACACATGAACAGAAACAGCCTCTTTATCTGAGCAAACTCCCTGCTCTCACAAGATCTCACTGTTTACAATCTCAGCTGGGGTCAGGGGTCAATAGCGCAAGCCGTTGTTAACGCTGTGTTGAACTACTGACTGACCAGGTGACACCACCTTTCTCTCAGTACAGTGCTGACATTATCCCTCACTCTCAGGGAAGTTCTGACATACAAACACACACTCACTCTCTCACACACACAAAAAAAATATATAGTGGAACAGTGGAAACATTAAAGTAAGCTCAATACAACTCACAACCACAACTAACCTCAACACAACCACAACTAAGATTCAAAATCCCACAAATCAGCCTTTTCCAAATGGATGTATTGCTCTCCAAAGTCTCCATGTTTCTGCGGTAGTGACTGAAGAGGAAACTGATAACAGACTTAGCTATTGATCCTAACGTAGATCTTCAGAATTACCTTGCAGTGTTGATTATTGACGTTGACCATCGTGAGGTTGATTTAGGGCCAGTGAAGAATTTCTGTGAAATATTTCAAGTATAGTATAAACACAGTCCACCATATACACCAACATCCACCATCTTGAAATGCTACCTGTTCCTACATCATTTCCTGTCCCCGTGTGTCACATTGAAAATAAATAGCATTTCAGTTGAGATTCAGCTATGGAAAATCACATTTACAGTAAATATTATTCAGATAACATTCAATGTAATATGGTTAAATAGAATCACTATAATAGTATGAACAATTCATACAGCACATGACTGAAGATGTCCGGCCTGAGACAAGCTGTCAGCTGGGGGGGAGGAGGGGGTCACCTGCTCTGCTGTAGTTTACCTGCTGTGGTTCACCTGCTGTGTGTTACCTGCTGTGGTTTATCTGCTGTGGTTCACCTGCTGTGTGTTACCTGCTGTGGTTTACCTGCTGTGGTTCACCTGCTGTGTGTTACCTGCTGTGGTTTATCTGCTGTGGTTCACCTGCTGTGTATTACCTGCTGTGTGTTACCTGCTGTGGTTCACCTGCTGTGTATTACCTGCTGTGGTTTATCTGCTGTGGTTCACCTGCTGTGTGTTACTTGCTGTGGTTCACCTGCTGCCTGCATATTAGGACACTTCCACTTTTCAGAATAAGATACAGTTTGAGGGGGATTTTCTATTTTACATTTACTCCATTTCCCATTACATTTACACCTTTTCCAAAGCAACTGGGATGGAGGTGTGGTCTGGATGTATTAGCCAACTGGGATGGGGGTGTGGTCTGGGTGCATTAGCCAACTGGGATGGGGGTGTGGTCTGGGTGTATTAGCCAACTGGGATGGGGGTGTGGTCTGGGTGCATTAGCCAACTGGGATGGGGGTGTGGTCTGGGTGCATTAGCCAACTGGGATGGGGGTGTGGTCTGGGTGCATTAGGAAGAAAGAAGCAAATTGATTTCATTGTCCAGGAATCGATGCAAATGACCAAGCAATTTTCCGTCTCAAACCTTAAGGCTTCATGAAAAGCCAGCAGTACCACAAAATACTGAATATTATCGCTCTTTACATACTGAACATTATCACGCTACACTCTCCAGCGCAACACAAACCATGACCACATGTTCAACTACTTCATTTAATTAAGGATGTAAATTATGGTGGATTAGACTGGTGGGTGGGGATTAGACTTTCATCTAATTAATCAGTTAAATCACCTTTAATAACTGTAATAAACACAAGCAGTGAGGTCACCAGCTTCTCTGTATGTAAAACAGATACAGTGTGGAGGTCCCAGGTCTCCTAACATTGTCCCAACACGGCTGAATCACTAACAACTGGACAGTATTAAGTACTCAGTACATCAGGACTGTCAGCCCAGACTAGGAAATAACTGGACTGTGAGCACTACAATAAACCGCTGCTCAGTATCCGGATCTTCCCAAACTCTCCATGGACAAGGAGCAAGATTTCCAACCCTACAGAAAGTGTTCCTCCACCCACACCATGTGCCATGAAGCTCACGAACAGTCAGAGCACCAGCGGTTCTGAGGCACTGCCATCTTACGCTCCAGTTTTAAACCTGTATCTGTTACATATACATCTGTT
>JAOYMR010026683.1:0-19164 GCA_025802075.1 Tenebrosternarchus preto | reverse complement strand
ACACACACACACACACACACACACACACACACACACACACACACACACACACACACACACACACACACACACCCTGCCCCATGCTGCTCTGTGCACAGGTGCATGAGGAGAGGAGAAGAGAGGACTCTCTCTGCAGCGTGAGCAGGAAACATCAGATCCACATATGCGGTCTATCAAGAACTTTGGACATGAAGCCTAACACTGCAAAAGGCAGCACATCAAAGGGACACTGGAATGCAGTAGATCATAAGGGACACTGGAATGCAGTAGATCATAAGAGACACTGGAATGCAGTAGATCATAAGGGACACTGGAATGCAGTAGATCATAAGAGACGCTGGAATGCAGTAGATCATAAGAGACACTGGAACGCAGTAGATCATAAGAGACACTGGAACGCAGTAGATCATAAGGGACACTGGAACGCAGTAGATCATAAGGCAAACAGTCATAAGATTTAACCGTGTCATGGAGCAGTATTATTCGAAAAGAAAAAAATGAATGAATCTGGGATGATGCTGCCCCAAAACCCCTGGCAATCATTTGCCGATTACTGTAATTCCCAGTGATCTTTCCAAGAAGATGCTGGCAGTCGTGAACGTGACGGGCAGATAACGGAGTGAGTCGACCCAGGGGAAGTGCTGCATGCAGTCAACGTTGGGATACAGGACGGGTTGAAGCCTATAAGAGATGGGGCGGGGTCTGGGCGAACCAGGGCGGGGCCTGGGCGTGCCAGGGCGGGGCCCTGATGCGACGGGGCGGGGCCCGGGTCTGGCCGCCTCCAGAATGAGGAATATAAATAAACTTGATTT
Organism: Tenebrosternarchus preto; assembly: GCA_025802075.1. NCBI lineage: Eukaryota > Metazoa > Chordata > Actinopteri > Gymnotiformes > Apteronotidae > Tenebrosternarchus > Tenebrosternarchus preto. Next base: position 18,352 of record JAOYMR010026683.1, on the reverse strand, counting down.
GATTTGATTCAACAGTTTAGCTCCATACACATGCCAGACCGGAGCCACCAGTCCAATCCAAGTTACCACTGTGCCCCAGACTACAGCAGAACAAGTGTGTGTGGGGCTCACACACGCACAAGTACCTCGTGGGTGGAGAATACTTCAAATCTGAGTCGTTTCCGTAGTGACAACAGGTCAACACCCGCCCCTTCCCACAACCACTACCCCCAACGGTTGGCGTGTCATCTTCTATACAGCTGAAACACGTCAAAATAAAAGTTCCTCACCCAACTGCATAGAAAGGGAGAGAGAAAGAAGAAAAAGAAACAATTCCTCCATTGTAATAGACCTGCAGGGAACCACTGGGCCCAAAACTTTCTTGCTGTAGCACTCTCTCATGAAAGGAGCCTGCCCCCTGACCCCTGACCCCAAACAACCCCCCTCCCCACTCCTAGCCAGCACACGGTGCACATTCAAATGAGCAGCCGCCCTTATCACTGCAATCTGACTGCACTCCACTGCTTGTGGTGAGCAGGTTGGAAAAGCTACACCACCGCATTTGCATGAGCCACAGTCGAGACCAACTACCCAACCTGTGATTACAAGTCAAATATGTGGTCTGGACTAAAGTGACGGAGGGCTGGTTGTGACCAGAGTCACATCACATGATGAGGTTCTGGCCTGGTTAAGCACAGCTAACCAGGCACGTTTGGCCCGAGTCTTCAACCCAGCGCCTCAGAGCCGGTACGCTCATGCTTCGGAGTGGACAACACACACACACACACACACACACACACCAACGTAACCACTTCAACATGTGTGTGTGTGTGTGTGTGGTGGGAGGGTTCATGGGGGAAGGTCACGCTCTGATGCTGCAGAACGATGGGTGTTTGGCTCTCTCATATAGCTGTTTGTGCTCTAGAGGGTGCACACTTTTTTTAGAGAAGGTATTACACACACACACACACACACACACACACACACACACACACACACACACACACACACACAATTGCACCAGTACTGACATTATACACAACAGGCCTATATACATTTGGCACAAAAATCGCTTCTTCTCAGCCACACAAGAATATCAGTGCCATGGTATATCAGTGCAGATACCCTCCAGATACCCTCCAGATACCCTGCGCAAACCACCAGAAACCCAGTGCAAACCTACACATCTCTCACACACTCGCATGCACACACTCTGAAATGACAAAAAAAAAAAAAAAAAAAAAGAGAAAAGAAAAGGGGGGTTATCAACAATTACAGATGGTTTTATACAAGAGGAAAAACTTTCTTTGTAAATGAAAAATCGATGGAGAGAAGGATGGTGAGAAGTGGAGAGGGAGGAAGAGATGGAGGAAATGACATGGAAAGAGAGAGAGAGAGAGAGAGAGAGAGAGAGAGAGAGAGAGAGAGAGAGAGAGAGAGAGAGATGGAGTAAGCAAGAGGGAGAGTTTAAAAAGCCTTACAGGCCAGAGAGTCCAACTATTTTATAGTATAAACTGTGAACAGTGACCTACATGGCATTGTGCACTGCCATTGGGAGAGTAGTTTCTAGGCTAGATGTCAAAAAACCAGGTGCAGGCTAAAATAAGAGTCAGCACTGGGCTGGGTTGTAAATGCTCATATAGGTGTGTGTGTGTGTGTGTGTGTGTGTGTGTGAGTGTGTGTTAGAGATAGAGAAATAGAGACAGCAAGACAGACATAGAGGAGAGAGAAAAGAGTCCAAACTCCTCCAAGAACACAGCGAGTAGGTGTTTTGCCAACTCGGACATCAAACACTTGCTACAATGGAAGCTGTAAGAGACTCGGTGTAAGACTCGGTGTAAGACTCGGTGTAAGACTCGGTGTAAGACTCGGTGTAAGACTCGGTGTAAGACTCGGTGTCATCCAGAAAAGAAAAGTAAAGCCCCTCACAGAGAGCCTGAGGGTCCATCTCTTCAGCCCCCCCCTCACTTGGCTCTTTTATGGCCTAGTTAGTAAAAAATGATCCGTTAAATGTGTCAAGGATGGGAGGCGGGGATAAAGTGTGCAACACGGCTGACGAGTGAAGCCATCTGAGGCCTGTGGAGCAAAATTAGCAACACGGTTACCATGCCGAGTTCCATCACGCCTTCTCTCCCTCCCTCTCTCTCTCTCTCCCTCCCTCTCTCCCTCTCCCTCCCTCTCTCTCTCTCCCCTCCCCCCCTCATTCTTCTGTCTTGCAGGTGAAGGAGAGGCTCATGGCCAGACGTGGCCCCTGCTCTGGGAAGGTGCACCCGTGGAACATCACAGACTCTGCTGGAGACTCCGCTGGTGAAGTGTGGGAATGTTTAGCCCTGATCTGGGACCAGAGCTGAACAGGGCCCACTTGCTAACCAAAATGTCTCGGCTGGATACAGGAGACTAATGTTGGGGTATTGTTTTGGGATACTGCTATACTGGATAAGGGTTAATTCATACGTCATTAAATTCGTAACACATTCACACACACACACACACACACGGATGTGACACACTAAAACTCTCACTCAGTGTGTGTCTGTGTAGTCCGAACGTGTAGTTCGAGTCTTTCTACGTCAGGTTTGTTGTGGAAGGGAGTCTAGTCTGTGGGTGGGCGCTGGTCGATGAAGGGTTAACCAGACCCAGTCTAAGGTGACAGGGTCACGATTGGCCTCAAGCACACACTGTGCTGAAAAGAACAAAGAAGAGAGAGGACAGACAGACGGATGGACTAACGGGGGGGGGGGTGAAGGTGTAGACAAACTGCCAAAATGTGCAAAAAAGGAGGGGAAAAAACATACAGAGAGAGAGAGAGAAAGAGAAAGAGAGAGAGAGAGAGAGAGAGAGAGAGAGAGAGAGAGAGAGAACGCATTCTATCCATCCCCGCTGGACTCTTTGGTGAGACTGAAGAGCAGCACCTGTTCTATTTCCACAGCCACAGGGGGAGCCGGCGGCCCAGGCTGGGTCAGGTGGCCTGCTTGGGAACGGTCTGTCAAGGAGAACAGGAGTGTGTGTGTACGTGCACACAGTAGACAGGGGGGAGGGGGGAGAGAGAGAGAGAGAGAGAGAGAGAGAGAGAGAGAAAGAGAAAGAGAGAGAGAGAGAGAGAGGATGCAGGAGAAGGCAAGGGAGCTCAAATGCCATCATCACCTCAGACGCCCCCAAACATGGTGGACTATAGCAGCTCTTATATGGGATGAAACCCCAATTAAAGACAAATGTGGGCGGAGCTTCATCGAGCAGACAAGCATCCCCCTCCCACGTGCCCCTCCGAGACCACCCAACCACGTTCCACTCCACTGTGTGTGTGTGTGTGTGTGTGTGTGTGTGTGTGTGTGTGTGTGTGTGTGTGTAAGGGCATGTGACTGCTGATGGTTTCTTCCGTAAGATGATCTTGGGGAGTTCAGCTTTTATTTATGTATTTCCTCCGTGCTGTGGAGCAGCACCAGCGACAGAAGGTTGGGCTGGGAGCCGACCCACCACAGTCCGGCAGGCGAGAAGCCGTCCCTGTGCTTCATGGTCTCCAGGGTGAAAAGTCCGAAGTCCAGGAAGCCGTGTTTGCATTGCCGGCGGTGACCGACTTCAAGCCCTGCAGTGGCGGTACTTGCCCACGCGCCCTCACTGATCTGAGAACAGCCCAAACGCTTGAGCCAACAACGGCGGCGAGGCCGAGCCACCGCAGACGACTGATCCCAGATCATGGCTGAGCAAAAAGTAACTTGCATGGATGCGGTGTACTCCGTGGGAACTGAAAGTGAAAGCACAAGGCCAGACCTCGTCGTGTGTGTGTGTGTGTGTGTGTGTGTGTGTGTGTGTGTTGAGGGGGGATACACTTAACCTCTGGCAGGATGGCAGAGAACAGAGTCCATCTACTTTACCCCTCAGCTCTATTGGACTGACTGCAGAAAGAAGCTCTTGCTCAAACAGAGAGAAACCAACCTGATCTGCAGTATGAACCTGATCTGCAGTATGAATGTACTTAAACAAAAGTGGCTGTTTGGCAGTTTGCGCTGTGTGCCAAAGGACACACCCATTATTATCCTGTGCAGACAGACGACTGGTTCCAGGTCAGCTTCAGTTTAGGTAACATCGATGTTTATGTGGACAGAGCGAACCCAGAACAAGATCCCCGTCTTCCGCTGGATCCACATCCCGCTGGAGGGTGAAACTGGTGGCAGGGATTAGCTGGACGTACCGGAGCATGAGCACGATATGTTTATGCCGTTCCTTCCCACAAGGCAACACTCTGCCTTTGCCAGATCTGCCGCCCCTCTGAACCAGGAGCGTTTCATCTCAACGGAGAAACACTGGTATTGGGACACAGGTCTACAGCAGCTGGGGGGGGTGTTTCCAAACCCACATGCAGCTCCTGACAAGATAAAGAGCCCAATGTTGTGACTGAAAAGGGTTCTGGGCAGATATACACAGACAACTTCTACAGAAACAGTGAAGCACTGCAGGGATCAGAGGCAAACGTGACACTTCATCCATTGTGCTGTGTGTCCACATCAAGCAACGCCACAAAATACGTGTATATAAATACATTTTCCGAAGCTGAAGTGAGACTTGTTCGTTTTTTTGCACAGCACTTCTGAAGAAACAGAGTTATGAGGTTTGTGCTGATTTATTCACAGTAAAATCACATTTTATTCAAAGTAAAAACACACTGGTGTACCATCACAAAAATGCACATTTTCCAAGTTCACAAATTTTTAGTGACCTCAACATTTAAATTCGCTCTGTGTTAGCAGACTCCATTAAGAACTCTCACAAGAAACCTTCCACAGCTGCTCACTGAGTCTTTTAAAAATTAGCTCCCACTGCACAGAGGCAACATTACAAGCTTTGAGAACAACCATGAATTCCCATCTTAAAATGTCTACATGCATGTGAAAATAAATCAGTATGAATCATGACACTATAAACAAGAATGTCAGAACTTATATTTTTGAACCTTCTTGAACCATCACACCCTGGTGAAGAACACTGCAATATTACAGCAAACTCCACAAACCAAACGCGAAATATTCAACGTCTGGGATCAAACCCTTTGGCTTGAGGGTTTTAAAACTGATTTTATCCATCTGTCAGAGCAACTGCATCCAAACTATGCACATCGATTACACTCCAGACCACAGGGTTGTGGACTATAAAATTCATCTGGACTACACCCTGCATCACAAGACCTAAACCCAGACACCAGAGACTAAAGAGAGCCTCGATTGAAAGGGTTTCCCTCAGACAGGTCCTGGTCCATTCATTCTGACAACTAAAGCAAAAAAAACCACAGAGATGGACACTGCGAGACAAGTGCAGGTGATGCGTTTGGCAAAGGGCACGCTAAGGAGGTGGAGCCTGTAGTCAGAGGGGCGGAGCTTACTCAGGGGGTCAGGCTGCGTTAACAAGAGAGAGAGAGAGAGAAAGAAACGAGTCGTTTCTTGTCGTCATGGACAACAACAAACAAACAAACAAAAAAACCCACACAAACGCAAGCAGGCAGCCAAGAAATTCATTAAACAGCTAAAGTGACAGAAGCCGTTAAGCACCACACTGTGACAAAAAAACCCCAAAAACATCCAGACCAGATTTCCCCAAACAGCATCGTTACACAAAGATCATCCAGAAACGGCAGCATCTCACCGACTCTCTCATTCACGATGATCTCAATACAACACTATGATGCTTCTGTGTGCTGAGGCCCAGAGCGAAAGCCTATGCTACTTCAACACGAAGATCCAATCACGTTCTGATGACCAGATTTATCACCACACCTTTACGAAACATCTCAGTTCTTTTATTGCTTCATTTATAGGACCGAGCGAAAACACAATAAGCTCTTTTTGTGGAATTCAGGTCTAATATTAGACAGTTGGATTCTCAGTCATTTCTAGCTTTCTCGTCTTCCTCGGTCTCCATATATTCACTTAAGGTCAGGCATTAATTTTGTTTATTTATTTTTAAGACTTTTGTGGTGGGAGGCAGAAAGGGGGTTCAGCCTAATAGGAGATGAGTCCAGAACACGTCCAAGTCAGATATCACAAACCAACTCGCCCGACTCGCAGAAGAAACGCACTCAGCTCTGGAGACAAACCACCGTGGCCCTTATAAAGCACCCGTTCCACCGAACTGGGTGCAATTTACTCCTTCAGCTACTATTGCTCAAGCAGGGCAGGCCATGGGAAGCTGCTGTTTTTTTTAACACACACACACACACCCGAAACCAATTAATACAACGTGGAAGTTCAGCCGCGACATCACCATCTCTAGTCACGTGGTCGCATTACACCGATTCTTAGAAACTCCAACGATTCCCGTCACTCATCGATGACAGGTGATGTGAACACCCAGAGGATGTAATCTTAATCGGTCATTTTAAGAATGCTTACCAGGGATACACTCTTAAAACACACACACACACACACACACAATATTAAAGGAGTTTAAGCAGTACTCGCTCCCAAACTGTTTTAACCCGCCAGCATTATTAGCCAAACGAATGTGAAGCCATTAAGAATAACCACGGAACAAAACAGCGCTGTGACATTTTATTTTAGCAAAAGACGACATCTTAAATCCGACCCTATACACCTCCATAGGAATCCCATCAGTCGAATTTATACTTTAGTTTTAATTTCCATCTACCCAAGGCAATAAAATGTATTTTTTTTTTTTTAAAAATCACTGTCCTTTATACAAGGCCTACAACTTTGGTCATTTCAAGAATAACGACTTGATGTCAAGTGCTTGCTTTATTAAGGTTATATAAGAAGTTGAAAGAATCCCAGAGAGCCACGGCGTGGTCGGGATAGTCGCATTAATCCCAGCGCATTTGAGAGCCTCGATCAGCTGCGAAAAAAACAACAACAATATGCTTTCTGGAGACTAGGAAACATTAAACAAGCAGGTCTGGTGGTTGTGGCCAATAGTCTGCGTGTGTCATTTAGTAACACAAGCCACAAAAGGTACAATTAGGTTTTTTGTATATATAAATATATATATTTTTTTTTAAACTTCATTCAGATTTCTGTTCTTACAACTCGCGGCCCTGTTCAATTCGGCCCACGAATGCTAGCTGCGATGCTAACCGTTAGCACTACGGCTATCCAGACAGTCCACCAACTAATCTGGACAGCTGTTGGGTTATTAAACCAGATAGCCATCGGACAACATTAGACCGCAAACGTTAACCATTTAATTCAACTATCCAGCTTGCAAGTTGACGTTTGCATGGTTAACGTCAGCTAGCAGGCGTGCTAAAAGCCCAGCGTTCATTGATTTGGGTGCAACCCTTCAAAACATACATGACCACGGCTGCGGTTGAACACGGTCTAAAACCTGTTGGGTGGGTAAATATGAATACGATGACAACCTACCGAGAAGGAGCAGTTTTAATTCCCTTCTCGCGTCTCGCTTGTCTCGGCGCAGTTGCTTATCGATCTCGGCGTTGATCCGTTTCGACTCCTTCGCCTCTTCGCTCAGGCAGCAAGCCATCATAGATTCAAGAGTCATCCCCCTGGCTTTAGACCCCGGCCGCGTCGGGAATAAAACACGCTTATTCTCCAACGGTGGTACAATTCCCAATCCTTGTTGCAAAAAAAAAATTATATATATATATATATAAGTAAAAAAATGTAATCAGGTAGATATGAATTGAGGGAATTGAAAGGGAGTAGGGGGGGAAGGGGCTGGGGGGGCCTCGCTTTGAAGTAAGTCCCCTCGCCGAAAAGATATCCGTCTTCACCCGTGTGCGGATCTCAGCAAAATCACGGAGGAAAAGGGGGACTGGAGAGGGGGCAACGCGTGGAAGCGGAGGCGGCGACGGAGGAGGAGGAGGAGGAGGAGGAGGAGGCCCTGCGCCTTCGGTAGCTGCGGCGTCCGGGAGTCTTATCTTGCAAATGATAGAGAATCCAGGGCAAACTATCCTGTTGTACGTATGACACTCCCCCAGCACTTCGGCTTACAGTCTTGAGCGCTCACCAACATGGGGACCTGTGAAAGCGGGACAGATTGGAGAGTCACAACATCCGCGACCGCTTCCTTTTAGCTCTCGCCACCCTTCGAATAGTGAATAAATGACCTGTAAAAAGCGAAAATAGACTACAGCGCCTCGTCAACATAAATAAATAGGTCTTTATCACACTATTTGAACGAGTAATTTGCCAGTTCTTAAAAAATAATAATAACGCAAGCAAAACAAATTAGGCTATAAACGTGTATAAAATGGTGTAATTTTACCACAGCTATTGAACAACATAACTTAAGGTTAAATAATAGCATATAAAGTCGTGTCTTGAAAATAATCTATAACGATCATACCACTCAGCAGAAGACCCATACCCTAACTACAGCGACAGAGGAGACAAGACCGCGATACTAAGCATCCATTATGAATGGCGATGCGAAAAGAATCACTGAGCGTGTTGGAGACATACAGCTTCCCTTCAGAATCGCTAATCTTCACATCAGTCTTTACCGGAAATACTGGACCCATATGACGTATAGATCATAGGTTCGGTACAAAGTCGAGTGCGTGCGTTTTTCTGAAGGCTTGGATCACATGCGAGAACTACACTGGTTTATCCAGATTACCAGAACTCTCAATGTTTGAGGTTTACTTCGCAAGCCTGCGTCCAGTAGCGTAAAGAATGGACAGAGGTGTATCCTACAGGTGGAATTCAGGTTTGTGTCCCAGTTGCGCAATGTGGCAGTGCACAGTGGTGGGCAAGGATAGTGTCACTCCTTCATTGGTCAGTTGGATTCACTTAGGCTACAGAGTATAGCTTTCTCCTCAACGCACGCTGCTACACGACTATGAAAAAACACAGCACTAGACTTCATATTTGTGGAGCTGACTACCCCAGACTCATGACGCTGTTGCCAAGCCCTCATATTCAACAACCGGTTTGGTAAAGATTAAGATTTTCCGTTAAAACTCAGAAAAAGTGTGGTGAAATATATAGGTCAATTTACCGATGTATTATATATTATCACCCACTGGTTCGGGATGTGAAGTCTCACTGTAGTCTACTGAAGAATCATTTCGTTTTATGGTCAGTAATAAAGTGTATTACTCTGCTAATAGAAGCCCGAGTAGCCCAACTACGAAGTGCTTAACTGAGACTGACAGAGAATTTAGTGGTTATTGTACAACTGATACTTAGAGTACCTTTAAACGTAAACCCCAGAGTTCCCAGGGCCCAGAGTGACGACTGAATGTGTGCCTAATTTACGGAACTTCTAAAACTGAGTGAGCGACCTACATTTGCAGCTCAGTGCGAAGTCTCATAACGGGGAGAGCGTGTGCTCATTATAAGTTAACATCATTCACAGTGGGAAAAAAATGCTCCTGAAAACACAATAACTTGCTTCTGTCACGGTCCTTTAAATTTTGCTTATGTGTTGGTATAAACTAATGCTATTTGAAAGAAAAAATGATTCTGTTGGTGTCTACATTTCTGTATACTAACTTATTAGTAAATGAGGACAAGGTTTTTGCCAAAGCGTAGCTTTACCAAGTGTACTTTGTGCGGTTAGACAATGGCAAACCAGAAAGCAAAAAAAGACAGATCTTTGCTGACATCTAGTGGCCACTGTGTAAATGGTATGAGAAATAGCAACCATTGACCACTAGATGGGGGTACTACTGCCGTTAATCATAGGTTCTATATTTTTTTCAATCGATCCCAGCAGTAGTATTTTATTGTTCTTCTTTTTGATTTGTTGATTGGGTTATTTTATTATTTTATTATAGGTTTATGGGGCAACTTTTCGATATCCACGTAAGCAAAGGCTTGGAGGTTCCCCTTTAAAAAATCGGATAAGTTGTTTCAAATGTGCTGTTTCAGTCCATGTTTGATATGTCCTTTGCATATGCAATAAAAAACACTCTTTTTGCACAATAATGCATTTTATTACTTGATTTCTGGATGTTCACATGCTGCCATCAAATAGCTTCTAGCCACACTAAAACGAGGCATCATCATTACAGCTGCTCCTGAAAGGAAAGTTTGAAAACAAGTCTACAGACACCCTGAGACCTGCAAAAAAGACTGGTAAAGTCTTCAGCTAAGTTGAACAGCCATTGGACCGGCAGCTCAGTCAAACCTCTTTGTGTGATTGGACACAGTCAGTGGCATCTGATCATGCCCCACAAAAATGACTAGTACAGTTTAGGTATTCTAAATTTCACTTTAAGATTGGTTCATTTGGCATGGAGAGACGATTTTCAACCGCAATAGCTACATAACAGGTGCTTGTTGGGTTGTCCAATGGAGGATGGTTCCCTTCTGAGTCTGGGTTCCTCCCAAGGTTTCTTCCTTGTTCTCTTAGGGAGTTTTTTTCTTGCCACTGTCGCCCTCGGCTCCATCATTAGGGATCTGGACCTGTGACAACATTCGTTGTAAAAAGCGATATAGAAATACATTTGAATTGAACTGAATAATGCTGTGTGTGAAACTATATATTGCATGTTGCTTATCGGAGTACACAGTCCTCACTCACTGAAGTATGCACAATTTAAAAATGCCACTATAAAGTGTGCGGTTCAGTTCAGCACTGCTGAAAAGAACTGAAGGGTATGATGTGATGTTTCCTTGGTGCTCGACAGGCTTGAAATAATAAATGTAATGTGCCTTGAAGCAAAGTAAGTTTTTCATATGGTCTCCAGACTCTTTTAAGTATGACAGATTATAGAGTAGAAAAAAATGAATGGGAAATGGTACTGAAGTGTAGTACTGAAGTGTAGTACTGAAGTGTAGTACTGAAGTGCAGTACTGAAGTGCAGTACTGAAGTGCAGTACTGAAGTGCAGTACTGAAGTGTAGTACTGAAGTGCAGTACTGAAGTGCAGTACTGAAGTGCAGTACTGAAGTGTAGTACTGAAGTGTAGTACTGAAGTGCAGCATTTCATACACAGCCCAAATTTCACAAGCAAAAGCCCTTCTGGGATTATTTGTACCAGACAGGTGATTTCACTGATTAATGCCACCTGCTTTTTAACCTGGTTAATTAACAAGTCCAGGAGGTGAGAACAAAATACTGCAGAGGACTTTCGGTTTCTGACCCCGAACTGAACATCTCTGAGAGCGTTTTCATCTTAGGCAAAGGATTATGAGGTTTACTAAAGATTTATTCATACTAATAACATAATAACTAATCTAGTATAATGTAATAAATGACTATATGACATTCACACCACATTTAAGACAAGTATTCCACTCAAAACCTAATTCAATAAAAGAGACAATTTGCCAACATGTTCTAGCTGGACCAAACCACCTAGCATTTCACCATTTGCTGGTAGGGAGCTTTATCTCCACTTACACAAAACTAACTCTGGAGGTGGGTTGTAAATTTTACTTAATCTATTGCATTTACACATTCAATAATAGTTACTTTTCTTTTTGGGTCTAAACTGTATTAATTTTAGCCAAACTATGCACTTTTCACAACTGTGAAAAGATTTTTTCTGTCCAAAGATTACATTTACGGCATTTATCAGACATACAGTAGTGCTTTTTTAAAAGTGGAGAATCTACATGGATTGGATGTGGATCCTTTCCATGACGCCTGATAGAACCAGCTTTCCAAATAGCACAGGATCCATTTCCACACACAGCCAGTCACGCCAAGGCTAGAGAGAACGGAGAGGAGGATGTTGTGGTTTGCTGTTTCCAAAGCAGCTGAAAGGTCCTGGAAAATCAGGACAGATGACAGTTTGGCAGCGTGTCACAAGCTTCTCTGTCACTGCTGTGAAGGTAGTCTTGGTTGAACGTGCCCTTTTGTAACCAGACTGATTGGGATCATGGAGCAGGTTCTGGGTGAGAATAGTAGATAATTGATTATACACTGCTCTCTCAAGAACTTTCGATAGGAAAGGGGGAAGTAATGCTGGTCTGTGGTTGTTTATGTTAGAGCTGAATATAAAACTGTTAGATTTTTTCCCATTCACTCCTTTAAGCAAAGTGCCTCATACATTTCGTTCCAAAATGCTAAAATGTTTGTTAGTTTTTTTTAATTTATTAAAATTTTAAATAAAAACTTGCAGTATTCAATTAAAAACAAGGTCAGCGGTGCTAGACCACAGCAGCTGTTACATCAGTGTACACTAGAGGGCGACGTGTGAATAGAAAATGACTGGTACGCTTTAGCCAAATTCGTACAGGGTGGCGTTTGAAATAACGGTCTTCATGGGAGGTCGAAATCAATGATGTACAAAGATAAGTCGAATCTCTCTCACATATATGCTATCATTCCACTCCCCCCCCCCCCCCCAATATGCTTTTCAGTACCATTCAAGTGCGAAAATCTACAATGCTTCAGTCAGTTTTAAATATAGTCACAGGTGAGTCACGCGCATTGTTGTTGTGGGGCAGTTTGGCTGAGAAACAAGAGGGGTTCGGGCGCGAGCTGAACGGGTTTCCATCGTCGTTTAAAAAACAAAATAAAATTAATTAATAATAGTTAAAAAAAAAAACACCCATCCGCGTCCATTGATGTTTCCTAAACCCAGGATTTCTCATGCTGAACGCAATATGGTGGTTCTCCATGGCTTCGAACCTGAAGACTAAACTGCGAACTGAAGGCCTGGTAAGTGAGAACAGCGCGAGGGAGCGCCAGAGATGCAGTAATGAGGATAGGCTCGTGTAAATAGACGTTTTTCTCCTGTTTAGAAGTGTAGAGACATTTTGTCACATGGATAAAATAATCACTACAAATAAACAACAGAGACGATTGGATAGTTTATAGAACACGCTATGTTGTCTTTTGGTTCGCTGTGCTGGTGATTCATCCCACAACTGCCGGTATAAACACAAAAATCGTCTTAAGATTTTCATGCAAAACACCACGATATTGATTTTTTTTTTTTTACTTTAATCTAGGGTTTATGCGCTTCAGACCTGAGCCAGGCTGTGACTAGCAACGGCCCTTTACGCGCGCTCAGCGCTGCCGCTATAACCCTTGTTGCCAATAGCAACCATAAATGCGCGGCTTAGGCCGGCGGCTGGTGAGTTCCGCAGGGAAGGCAGAAGTTTCTTTGACCATCTGACGGCACAGCGGGAGCACGCCGATCTCACTGTAACGGGGAGCGCGGCGCAGGGCGATTGCCTACAGTGCAGTCGTCAGCCCAAGTGCTTTAGACACCTACGGAAGAATCCTACGATATTTGCGAGGGTTGCGATGTTTCAGCACGTCAACTTATCCAAAGACTGCAGTACTGCTGGAGTTATTGTTTAGTTATACGCCAAGGAGATGCATTAATCCATGGCTAAATGTTATATCTTCCAGATGTGTAACTTCCGTGTACTGTAGCAGGAGATTAAAGTTCTTTAAAAAAAACATGAAGTACACAAGATTTCCAAAGGACCAGGACAACGTTTCGGACATCTTATGAAGGACCTCCGTCTGAATCGTCCTGTTTCTTTGGAACTGTATGTTATAGTCTAATTAAACAAACAAATAGAATAATGTATATATATATTACACACACAAACGTAATCAAAACCACAAGTGTGAATGTCCGATTAAGATAAGTTGGGAAATGGAAAATATGCACTTAAATATATTGGTTTATTGAGGGAAATTCAAGAATTTGGATAATAGCTTACATCTTGAAAGACTTCTTTGGCGCTTTGAGCCACTAATTTCGAACTGATCGAATTCGCCGAGTTCAAGTTAAACTTTATGGTAGTTTTAGCAAATACATGTACCAGGCGCCATATACTGTTTGAGGTGTCCTTTAAAACACTTCACTCAGCTCGTACTTCCAGCCAGTGCATATTTGTACTATACCGTTTTCCTTTCATTATGCAGGGTTAAATCAAAACAAACGCTTGCGTAGAACCGCGAGTTTCTTTATGCGCAGCTTTGATCGTTGCGTACGCTGAGTACGTAGCAGTAGAATAAGAAAACGTATCAACCGCTGCAAACAGCAAAGCAGCCTTTTATAGGTTACAATAGCGCAAGAGAACTTTGTACTTTTAACAGAGCCTTAATAAACACAGTCTACACCGATCAGATAAAAACACCTCACAGTATTATAACTAACTATAGAGCAGTTATAATTCAACACTGGGTTGGAACATATAGCTTCGGTGATTAGTTAAGATTTTTTGCAGATGTAACGTAGGGGTGGATTGGGCAGAACGCATGTGCAAGTAACGGACCGGCAAACCAACGCCAGGGATGGCGATACTACATGAACACCCTACAGCAACAAAACGGAACCTGACGAGAAGAACCACTGGACTAACATGGCGACAAGGAATGCACACAACTAGAACATGAACGAAACAACCTTGACTGAACTTGTCAAAGACAACAAATAGACAGAAGCTCAAACGAAAACATGAAAACACTGTTCAAAAAACAAACGATGACGTGAAAGGCAGGCAGAGAAAACCAACATAAGCAGAGAAGATATAGACAGCAACCTAAACAGGGACCCAGGAATCAGCAATGCAGTCTCACACAGAGGACCAATCGCTCACAATTGAAAACCAAAACGGGGAACCTTAAATAGGCAACACCACGTGGAGGAATAGGGAACAGGTGGGAGGAAGGATAATGAGAGGAAAAGAAAAACCCAGGAAAGGAATATGGACGGGAGGGAAAACCAGGGGTGGAGTAGGAAACCTGACAGTAGCTTAATGTCGTGTAACGTAGTTCTTGGTTCTGCAGGACATTTTGCTTCGCGGATGCCGAATTTACAGCACGAGCCACCTGTTCCCACCACAGCGTCTGTTAAGATCTTTTCATTTCCAAAGGTGCGTCGTGTCTGGCTTTGCTTCGCAAGAGAAGTTGGGGAGCGTCGTCCATAACGCGTCATAATCACACGCATATTACATTATGCACATACATCCAACGAACTGACTTACTCTGTGTACGTTAAATGGCCACATCATGGCAGTTCTGTTCAAAATATTATACCGCAGTAATGCAATAAACACAGCGTGGTTGAGAGAACTGAAATGTCTGTTCTGAATGGACCTTAGATTGTGCACATTACGCTTCACGTTCTACGAAAATCAACTTTTTTACGCTTAGTTTAGTTCTCAGACATGTCTCGTTAGAATGGTACATTTTGCCTAAATGGAAACCTTTTTTAAATGTGATTTTTTCACTGATCTATTTAAGAACTCCTATCTGCAGAGGATAATAATTATTTTTCTGCAAAGGAATTTACATGGTACTGTGGTTGGTCCGTAATCAATGTCATACTGGATGATACCTGTTATGACTGAAATAATTAAAATGACTGGTACGGGTTATATCACTGATTTTCTTTTTGAATCCATGTAATACCAAACCTAGTGTGCTATCAACACCTAATGCTTTTAAAAGTTACCTTTTGCAGAAAAAGAGTGTATACTGAAGTGAAAATGAATTTGCATTCAAATCAAATATGCTTAACTGAAATAATAAAAAGGCCTTAAGCAAATAATAAAAAAAATTTAACAAGAAGACCTGTTGCTGTTGTGATTGGTAGAAAATTATACCCGGTTAATTTTTTTATTCAGAATCAATTTATTTATATTTACATATTTACATTTACAGCATTTAGCAAATGCTCTTATCGAGAGCGACTTACAGAAGTGCTTTGTCATGCTCTGCTACCTTCAGGTGATTTTTATACTGAATCAGTTTACGCTCTGCTACCTTCAGGTGATTTTTATACTGAATCAGTTTACGCTCTGCTACCTTCAGGTGATTTTTATACTGAATCAGTTTACGCTCTGCTACCTTCAGCTGATTTTTATACTGAATCAGTTTACGCTCTGCTACCTTCAGCTGATTTTTATACTGAATCAGTTTACGCTCTGCAATCTTAAGATGATTTTTTGTACAGAATGACTTTATATACTGCTGCCTTTGTCTATTTTTTTTTTTTTTTTTGCTGAATCAGTTTACAGCTCTCAAAAATCACATTCAGCTGATTTTTATACTGAATTACTTTACAGCTCTGATACCTCTAGGTGAATTGTATATTGAATCAGTTTACAGTTCTGCCACCTTCAGGTGATTTGTTTTACATGTCTCTTTACATCCTTTGGTTTTAAAAGGAACATAATACCGTAGCATTTGTTTGTTTGTTTATTGCAGCAGCTGCATATCTTTCGCTACAGCTTTTCCTCCACCTTTCGCCACCAGGTTTAAGATGTGGGAGAAACATCTCTGATGTCTCCAACCACCTTTTTTACACCACAGGTAGTAATGCAACGGTGATTACTGACAGACGCATCCATCTTCTGAATTACATCCCATCTGTTGCTCTTGTACTTTGAAACTAATGCTGTCAGTTAATTCCAGCCCGTAAAAACTACAGGTTTCCTAAACCCCTGCGTTTGCCAATTGCAAGTGACATGACAATTAAAAAAAAAACATTTCAGAGTCTCTGCACGTCTGTTGTGAGGAGCGATTGTGGGATTTCAGGGATGAAAGGACCTGGAGGTTGTGTGAATGCATGCTTCCACAGTGCATAAACTGCAGGGTTAGTGACACTGTTTATTAAAGTGTCCTTTGGTGTTATTAAAGTGTCCTTTGGTGTTATTAAAGTGTTCTTTTTTTTTTTTTTACATCTATCCATTACAGATCTGTTTGAAAGTCGTAAAATCAATAAAGCAAACGCGCGTGAACCATCTTCAAGCAAATGTACATGTCAAACCTAATAATTCTGTTTGATTTCATTACATAGAACGAGAAAAGAATCAATCCAGAAAAAAAAGCATCCATCCTCATATCCGATGAAGGGACGGTTGCACCCTGGCTACAAGCAGACTGTGTCTTAAACACTTCACTAGACCAGAAAATGAGCCAAAATGGTCAGAACAGGATGAAAATGCACTTCAACTGTATAAACCACAGCATTGTCTTCCATGAAAATACTGTCTGTGCACACCCTCCCCCTCTCTCATTCCAATCTCTCGCTGTGCTCCCAGATGAGTTGCAGAACTGCTGCTATGTACGAGCACTGAGCTACCCAGTAGGCTGCTAAGACCAGTTCTAACCACCCCTATCTTGGATCTGCCCATTAGTGTCCACCGCTGTCTAGCTAACAAATGCTTCAACATGCCAAAGTCTCTTATTAAAACTATTCGAGTCTCCTAACTCTGAATTAAAGGCTTTCTTTATTTCAGGGAGAAGCACTCCGAACATTAACGTGCATAATGACTTGCATGACTGGCTATTTTGTTTTTTCATAGACGGTGCAGAAAACCCCTGGAAAAACAGTACGACAATTGCAAGCAAATGATTTATTTCGCAATTTGTTTCTCTGGGAAATTGTGTATCACCCTCGCAAAGAGAGGTGCCTACTGGGAAATGTGATATTCTGTGTGCCTGTTCTCCTCCCCTCTGAGCAGACATGCACACGCTTCGAGAATATTACAAGACACGGAGTGAAGCTGCTCTGGTGAGGAAACGCGTCCTTTTAACTGGTGGTGACTAGGCCAGCTGGAGGAGCGGTATGGGCAGAGCGAATCAATTGTGACTAAAGCATCCATTTTCTAGCGCTCCTTTGTCTCCGTAATTGACTTCAACGCATGGAGTCACGATGTTGGCTATTACTGGAGCAGACCTCCTCTCAGATATTTAATATACTACTGACCTATGAGGATTTACAGATGGAGAGAGGGTATCGATCATGTTCTTCTTCTGAAGACCTGAGAAAGCTGAGCTCATATGTTTTAACTAGTGCTTCTCCTTCATGATGTGGTATTGGACTGGACCAATTCCTCTGAGAATGGAGTAGGGGTTGTTTATAAAAATGCAATTATAATTGGGGGTGTAAATCCCCGGTTGAACTGTGTTGTAATGAGGGGTTGGGGGGGGGGGTGTTATCATCTACACCATGTTCACTGACCCCTACACAGGGTTTCTCCTGCTCACCAAACTGTCAATCAATTGATGTTCTGAGGCACGTCGTATCCTGGATACCAATCTGCTGTAGCATACGCAGCTTCTGTTGCCGATGAGACGGCGCCACTCGGAGTAGGTCCGAGGCAGACTGTAGTGCTGTTCAGAACTGGGAGGGACTTGATCGCTGCCTGGAAGCGTTTTGAATCTAGCACCAACTCTACTTCTACTGTCAGCAATTCTAGGTAATAGCAAAAAAACAGGCCCAATTTCGGCAGGTCAGTTACGGTGCTGTAATCTGAAGGGAATGTGTCATTCGGAACAATTTGGGTTAGAAATCCAGAACCTATATGTAATTGCATTGGTTCATTCATTTTCCAGTCCTAGTAGCTGTGTAGGTAGCTAGTGCTGTGTTTGAGGATAAGAAGGAATACAGAGGCACTTCTGGATGAAAGCATCATCATAAACCCCTCCCCTCACCTCACCTCACCTCCCCTCACCTCACCTCACCTCACCTCAACTCACTC
>JAOYMR010026682.1:0-19191 GCA_025802075.1 Tenebrosternarchus preto | reverse complement strand
GGTGCAATAGTTACATGTTGTGGTCACTGTGTCTCAATTACCAGTATTAGTGTGTAAACAACTGAGAAAAACTGTAATAAAGAGGTAGAAATAATTATATATGATTATTATATCATTAAATTTTATTATTATTATTATTATTATTATTATGCTTAAATAAAACTAATGGTGGTCTAAGACTTCGATACAGTGTCGTCCCTTTCCATCTCTGCTCCTTGCTCAGAGACACACAGCCTCAGAGAACCTGGGTTCTAACACACAGCCTCAGAGAACCTGGGCTCTAACACACAGCCTCAGAGAACCTGGGCTCTAACACACAGCCTCAGAGAACCTGGGCTCTAACACACAGCCTCAGAGAACACATGGTTCAGCACACAGTAGTGGATGTTTTCAGAGCCCAGACTGACACAGTGTGGTTTGTGGTTTTCTTCCTATCTAGTGTGCCAATCTCAACAACAGGTATGGCTCTATAAGAACATGTCTAAACAGCTACACACTCCACTTTTTAAGCATTCAAGTGTGTTTATAACATTTTTATATATAACTAAATACAACTTTGAAATTGGCAACCTCTGAAATTTGACATGAGACAATTTCATTAAAACTGAAGCTAAAAATCTAATTCATTTCAGCCTTTGGGGAATACATTTTATTTCAAACAGCTGAAATATAATAGTATGTGCAGAAGAGTAGCTAAACAGACATCAGGTTTCAACGAATCATACAAAAAGGTGTTTAAGGTATGTTTCTTCTAGCACCATGGCTAACATTCAGCTCGCTCAGTCGGTGGAGTGCAGGATGTTTAGCCAGTCTTCCTCTGTCATTGGTAAAGGTTTTATTTGCAATAAGTGTAGGTTAATTAGTGCCAAAGCTACTGCGAAGGCTCGCCCACCACAGCACCACTCCTCTCCGCTTTATGGGTCAAACAGATTTGATCTCCTCAGTGAGGAACTCTCCGAAAAACCTGAAAGAACTCTGGTTATAGGAGACTCTATCTTATGGCATGTGAAACTAGCTAGACCTTTACAGGCACCAGCAGCACTAGTTAAGTGTATATCAGGAGCCACAGCAGGACAGCAGGTAACCTCAGGGTTTTAGGAGAGCATAGTTAATCTCTGACAGCCCAAGTTAATCTCTAACAATCCAGAGCCCAGGCCAGGGAGCAAAACGCTGAACCAACTGTCTGCTAGCTGCTTTGAGTCATCACTCAGGCCCCATCATATTGAGACTGTTCCCTGAGCCAAACAAGAATGTAGACATATTCTCAAAGTAATCAAAGATTACACAGTCAGCACTTTTGATCAGAAGCTAGGACTGTTAAATATTAGATCTCTTGAAACTAAAACACTTTACGATAAACAGTTTAATATACTGTGTCCAACAGAAACTTGGACTAATCCAAATGAGCACATATCATTAGATGAGGCTGGTCCACCTGGGTACAGTTACATTCATCAGCCTTGCCTAACCAGATACAGTTACATTCATCAGCCTCATCTAACTGGATACAGTTACATTCATCAGCTTCATCTAACTGGATACAGTGACATTCATCAGCCTTGTCTAACCGGACACAGTTACATTCATCAGCCTCGTCTAACTGGATACAGTTACATTCATCAGCTTCATCTAACTGAATACAGTTACATTCATCAGCCTTGTCTAACTGGTAGAGGAGGAGGCATCACAGTAATGCAAAGAACCACCACAGGAACATGAACACCAACATGTAGTAGAACCACTACAGGAACATGAACACCATCAACATGTAGTAATGGGGACATCATGAACTCCTTTAACAAAACAAAAGTTGAAAACATCAGATGGATTAGGTTTTACTCTAAATCAGACCGAGATAATTTCACTTATTTCCTCATCCAAATTATCATTGTGTTTATTAGATCCCTTATTAGATCCTTTATTAGATCGCACTGACATAATTTTTAATCAAATACTCCAAGCAGTAATTGAACCTCTTCTAAAAATGATAAATTCTTCTCTGAGCACCAGATATGTTACTAGATCATTTAAATTAGCAGTTATCAAACCCATGATTAAAATACCTGATCTTGACCCATGTCAACCATCCAACTATAAATCAATATCAAACCTGCTTAAAGTGGTAAATGACCTCATAGTACAGAGACAGACCTGTTTAAAGTGGTAAATGACCTCATAGTACAGAGACGGACCTGCTTAAAGTGGTAAATGACCTCATAGTACAGAGACGGACCTGTTTAAAGTGGTAAATGACCTCATAGTACAGAGATGGACCTGTTTAAAGTGGTAAATGACCTCATAGTACAGAGACAGACCTGGTTAAAGTGCTAAATGACCTCATAGTACAGAGACGGACCTGCTGAAAGTGGTAAATGACCTCATAGTACAGAGATGGACCTGTTTAAAGTGGTAAATGACCTACTGGCCTCTGATCAGGGTTGTGTGTCTTTGCTTGTGTTACTTGACCTTAGTGCAGCTTTTATACTATTCTTTTATACTATTCTTTTATACTATTCTTTTTATACTATTCATACTATTCTCCTCCAGAGACTAGAAAATGTTGTTGGAATTAAGGGAACAGCTCTTTCCTGGTTTAGATCTTAATTGACAGATCGTTATCAGTTTGTTGATGTAAATGTTTAATCTTCAGGTGAGACCCACCATCTTAGTAAAGTAGAGGACTGTGTAGAGGACATTAGTAAAGTAGAGGAATGTGTAGAGGACTGTGTAGAGGACATTAGTAAATTAGATGAATGTGTAGAGGACATTAGTAAATTAGAGGACATTAGTAAATTAGAGGACATTAGTAAATTAGAGGACATTAGGTAGTGGATGCTGAGGAATTTCCTTTTACTAATTTCTGATCAGACAGGAGTCCTTGTACTTGGACCAGTTACGTCTTGCAGTTACGTCAAGTGCTGTGAAAGACCTTGGTGTGATTATAGACTCCATTTTCACCTGAAACCCATGTAGATAATATCACTATGATCGCTTTCTTTCACATCAGGAACATTGCTAAGTTAAGAAATATAATGTCTCTACATGATGCAGAAATACTAGTTCATGTTGCCTCTTTTGTTACCTCTAGGTTGGATTATTGTAATGCCTTCCTGTCTGGATGTTCCAGTAGGAGAATAAAAAAGCTTCAGTTAGTCCAGAATGCAGCAGTTAGAGTCCTTACTAGAAGATATGAACACATCACACCCATCTTATCCTCACTGCATTGGCTCCCAGTCAGATCTCACATTATAAAATACTACTACTTACCTATAAAGCAGTAAATGGTTTTGCTCCACAGTACCTGAGTGAACTTCTGGTTTCTTATGAACCACCTTGCCTACTTTGATCAAAAGGTTCTGTTCTTTGTGGTTATTTGTGGTACCTCAGATGACGAAAATTACAGCTAGGGGCAGTAATCAAACAAAACCCTACAGTTATGGAAGAACCTTCCAGATAGAGTTTGGGAATCAGACATAGTCTCAGGTTGAAACCTTACTTGTTTATTTTGTTAAGAGTTTTTTGTTAATAATAAGTTTGTTAACAATAGAAGGTGCAGATCCAGGGGGGTTCATGATCATGGAAGTGTTTTGTTAAATTGGGATGTTTGGATGCTGTCGCCCTCCCATTTCACTTGTTCTCTGCAGTTTGTGATGGTGATTGGCTGGATGCTAAACGTCCCAGGGCTCCACATGTCTGTGTTTCATGCTGGTTCTCCCCTTTTTAGTTATGATGTCATAACTAGTCCTGCCAGAGTCTCTGCTTGCTCTCTGCGCACGTGTACATTTTCCACACCCACTGCATTAAAAGAGCCTCTAATACCTGATGTTTTGTGCCCCCCCCCCTTCACCTCACACTCAGTTGAGCTACTCATGCTACATCTGAGGCTCCAGGAGATACTAGGAGTCCAGATTCCTCACTCATGATCTGCTGATCTGCCTGACCCACCCTGATGTCCAATCTCACCAACTGAATATCACTCACTGCTACTGAGGATGAACCACAGACAGTTTAAAACCACCATGATGATCAGAGTAAAGATACAAGCTAGGACCTGTTATGGACTGTGTCTGATGTATAAAGTCAATACAGGGAATGCACTTTGATTTTTCCACCAATGCTGAGTAACTCAAATTCGAGTTCCTATTCTATGTTACTGTGTCATTGTTAAAAAGAACTTATACCAGGACCAGCGTGATTCTTGTATTCTAGCAGTGATCTAGTTCAAATGTCCACTGAATTCTATCCTACTTACTGACTAGGATACATTCCGTGAGTCAACAATGAAGCAATTTTGTAAGTCACTCTGGATAAAAATGTCTTAAATGTAAGACCAAGTTTACACTTCTACTAGATACCAGGAACGTATTTATAATCACTTATAATCATCTATAATCACTTATAATCATTTATAATGGATACTTATTTTGTTTACTGTTTGTACTTTTGTTATTTTGTTGGTTTACTTGTTATTGTGGTGCCTGATGTCGCCCAGAGGAGGATGGACCCCCCACCTCCTTTGAGTCTTGGTTCCTCTCAAGGTTTCTTCCTCTTCCTCTCAGGGAGTTTTTCCTCGCCACTGTCACCCTTGGCTTCGTCACTGGGGGTTTGGACTCAGAGGTCTGTAAAGCTGCTTTGTGACAGTGGCTGTTGTAAATAGTTCAGTAACAATAAATTTGACTTTGGTTATATATTTTTTTTAAGCAAATGTTGATTCATAAATACAACATCTATGTGTATATAAGGTTTATTTCAATGATAATAAATGATGCAGCTTATTAGATAAATCTGCAGTGCACCATATGTACCACTAGAGTGCGCCTGTGTAGAGATCAAGTGTTGCACTAAATGTGCCATATGTGACCATTGTGTCCCAGATGGTCTTAAGTACATTGTGTCCCAGATGGTCTTAAGTACATTGTGTCCCAGATGGTCTTAAGTACAATGCTTCATTGCTTTGGAGATTATAACTGATAGCAGAGACTGAGGGTCCTCAGATCAAACATTTGCATGAATGATTTGGACATGGTTGTCAAGGAGATAATCTGAACACTGGTCACATTCTGGTTTCATGCATAAACAGTTGTACATCTACATCATCTACATATTGTTGTACGTATTGCTACATGCATACTAAGTTGTGCATATATTCATGTTATATATAATGTTATATAATGCAAATACTGAATTCCTAAACCCCATACTCCACTAAGAGTATGAATTCCTAATCCCCATACTCCACTAAGAGTATGAGTCAATGAATGCATTATTACTGCACTCTTAAACTTAAAGTCCAAATAATACTACTAATAATAAATAATAATACATTTTATTTCAAGGCACCTTTCTAGCACTCGAGGACACCGTACAATTAAACAATTAAACAGTAAAAGTACAAATAAAAGCATACAATAATAAAACAATAAAAGACAAATATTACAGAATGGTCAAAAATTTATTTTTACAAGGAAAAGGCGAGCCTAAACAAATGAGCTTTAAGTCTAGTCTTAAAAAGTGGAAGTGAGTCTGTATTTTGAAGTGCAGGTGGGAGCGAGTCCCAGAGTCGCGGGGCAGAGCGGCTGAAAGCTCTGACTCCCATAGTGACAAGACGAGCAGAGGGTACAGTTAAATGAATGGAAGAAGAGGATCTAAGAGTACGGGAGGGAGTGGCAATTTGGACTAAATCTGAGAGATATGAAGGGGAAAGATTATGAATAGCCTTAAAAGTTAATAACAGAATTTTGTATTCAGAACGGTATTTGGAATGGTACTGGATAATACAAATACTGGATACAAATACTGGATAATACAAATCTGAAGTTGTTAAGGATTTCAACTTCTTATAATAATATTAATAATAATAATAATAATAATTATTATTATTATTATTAGTAGTAGTAGTAGTAGTAGTAGTAGTAGTAGTAATATTGTTTTTATTATTACAGATCTTAGACTAAATAGTATTAGAATGTGGCAAACTTGAACTTTGGGGGTGACTGGTGTGTGTGTAAATGTATGCACGTAAGCGTGTCCCTCTGAACGTTTGAGGCAGTTTTCTGGCACGAGGAATGAATGCGAGTCTTGGAGAGCCAATGAGCTGCGACCGGATACGTTAAATCCTCTGGGACAAGAGCTACTCTGTTCCCCCTTCCACATGACGCCATTTACAGCATAGACCCGACCTCCTCTCCGGAAAGAAGAAAAAAACGACGAGAAAAAACTTGAAAGCACCATAGTGCGCGACGCAGCCAACATCCAAAAGACCCAGTGACGTTTCTTGAGAAGTGTCCAACTAACACGCGTTTAAACTCGCAACACTTTCAAGAGACTTTACTGTAAGACAACGCGTCCCAGCGACTCTTTGAAGTAGCACCTCTGGATTTTTTTTCTTTTCGCTAAAAGTTAATGCCTGGCTCCCCGAGTTAATAACCTGCTGACGTACACTCGCCTGGTGTGGATTTCTGGCTTGCGACTTTTTTTGTGAATAGCGAGGAAACGTTTTGGAAGCGTGAAGTTTTCAGATTTTGTGAATGGGTTCCCGAGTGAAGTGAGGAAGGATCTTGGTGCTCTCAGCGCTGCATCCTTGTGGCACGCTCACAAATAGGAATTCAGAGTGGTGAAATCAGGTAAGTTTTGAATCAGGTATGTTTTGTCGGCGTTATTTCTGCGCTCTTACACCAGGAACCAATCGCAAATGTACTTGGCTCGTGCATGGGACGGTTCTATAGCTGATATTTGCTCGCTCTCCAAGTTCCCGGATTTGTCCCACTGTGGTTTTACACCGGCGCGCGCGTACCTGCCCCGCGCCATTCCTGCAGGTATAGAAGTCGGATTTGCAGTTCGAGTCTTTCTCACTATGCTCTGCCACTACACGTTTAATCGGACTTTTCCGTGTAGATTATCTGCTATGCTTTTGGTAGTTTTGTGCTCAAAATAATAGCAGTCTCTTCACCCTCATTAAATGCACACTGAACTCTAAACACTGTACTTAGGAGCAGACTGGTACCTTCATATCTTTATGCATAATCTGATTATTTTTACATCAATTTAGTGGAGTCCAGTTAGAACTGTGCGCTCTGGGCTTTATGCTCAGTGATTTTAGGGTTTAGGTTCCTGACACTGTTCCTAGCTGGAGATATTTGGTGTCTTCCAGAGTTTACAATGATTTTAAAGTACATCATTAACTTTCCCAAGTTAAATACCTCTTAGACTATCAAAAACTCTAGTTTTTCTCTCTCTTGCACACACACACACACACACAAACACACACACATATACATATATACATACACACTCTTCCCTCATGCACGCACTCATGACAGTTTTTAGTGGATCTGCATTGGATTCATATTACATTAGCGTGTATCTGTTACACTGGATCATATTACATTAGCATGTATCTGGTACACTGGATCATATTACATTAGCGTGTATCTGTTGCACTGGATCATATTACATTAGCATGTATCTGGTACACTGGATCATATTACATTAGCGTGTATCTGTTGCACTGGATCATATTACATTAGCATGTATCTGGTACACTGGATCATATTACATTAGCGTGTATCTGTTACACTGGATCATATTACATTAGCGTGTATCTGGTACACTGGATCATAATACATTAGCGTGTATCTGGTACACTGGTCAAAATGGATTTTGCTTCCTGCAAAAAAACAAAAAAACTTCATTATGTATGTTTGCTCACTGATGTTTATTTATCACGTATAATGTAAATACAGGATTTATCACGTCAGTTAGGGTCAGTTATATATTTTAAGCATAGCAAACTTATTTAGGAATAACTATATACTTCTTAAATGAAATTATCATGTCATTTGAATCAAATATTAAAACAAAGTGTTATTAGAAGTGTTATTGTTCAGTCACTGTTACTGTTAGATACAATGATGGCTAATAGTTCATACTGTGTATTTAAGCATCTTAATGTATTGAAGATTAACCATAATTCTTAGTGTAAATGCACACAAAAAAACTCAAAAGCTTTGACATGATTTTAACACCTCAGAGTAAAAGAGAAGGTGTTAGGGTTAAGGTTAAGACCCTAGGGCTAACACAGGTAAGTTTCAGGAATAACCCTTCCCCTAATATTGTCAGGATAAACTGAGAAAGATTTTTTTTAACTGCATATTTAAGTGTTTATTGACTCAACAATGAGTCTTCAGGGTTTGTATGTAAACATGTCCAGCCCATGTGTAACATGCAGAGTTAGGTCAACACCCTAACCCTAACCCTGTAACACGAATGCCAGGTGAAGACACATACAGAAGATAAAGGAGGGAGACATGGCTCCATGTTCTAGAGTGGAAACACAGTAACATAGTAATTAAAGGAGGTGCTCTAGAATGGAAACACAGTAACACAGTCATTAAAGGAGGTGCTCTAGAATGGAAACGTAGTAACACAGTCATTAAAGGTGTGAGCAGTGTCCACAGATGCCAAAGACCCCATTGGTCAGGCCTGCACAAAGGAAAGTGTGTGTGTGCCCGCGCACTCATGTATGTGTGTACACATTTGCTTGCGTGAGTTTGTGTGTGTGTGTGTGTGTTGCTTCATTTGCATGCGTAATGTTTAACAAGCGTTTCTGTTGGCTGGATCTGGTGCTGTTTTGCATGCGAGTGCTTCGCTTGTTCTCTTAATGCCCTTCCTCTCATGCAGGACTGCAGATGTGGTCCATTTGTGTGGGACACCTCCACCTTCAGAGCACCGATGGAGAGCAGAGCTCAGAGCGGTGGGGCGGAGGTGCTGCTGCCCCCTGGTGGACAGTCTGGCGGTGACGGCGAGGGCAGCGAGGCTCCCGCTGTGCTCGGCCTGCAGCAGCTCTGTGCCGTCCACCTCACCAACGAGTACTGGGAGGGTCCCGCAGGCACGCAGGACCGAGCCCAGGCCAGCGGGACCGCGGGCGCCGAGAGCGGCACGAGCGACGCCTCCCACAGCACCGCTCGCGTCGGCACTGCCTCAGAGCAGAGGCTTCTGGGAAACGGAGACGGGACGAGCAAGAGGCCAGTCGTGCGGGCGCAGCCTGGTGAGTTCGAAGAGCTGAAGCCCCTACGCGTGACGGCGGGGGGCGGGGGCGGGGGGAAGCACACGGCTCGGTGTGTGCGCTGCGGTCGATGCCGGTGTTCCGAGTGCTCTGCGCCTCTGTCGCTCCCCGCCTGCTGGCTGTGCGGCCGCCGCTGCTTGTGCTCGCCCGAGTCGGCGGTGGAACACGCCACGTGCGTGTGCTGCCTGAAGGCACTGTTGTACCACTGCTCCAGCGACGACGAGGATGCCAGCGCAGACTCCCCCTTCTCCTGCCGGCAGCCGCGCTGCTGCGCGCGGTGGACCGCGGCCGGGGCCCTCTCCATGATCCTGCCCTGCCTGCTCTGTTATCTCCCGGCGCGCGGCTGTCTGGCTCTGTGCCAGGCCTGCCACGACCGCGCCCGTCGCCCTGGCTGCCGTTGCCGTGGTGCCCCTGGCAAGAGCACTGATGTGTAAGCAGGAGATCGGAGCAAGGTACCTCTGTGGAGGACTCTGGACACTGTAGTTTGGGCACTGTACACTGACTGGGTTTTTTTTTGTAGTTGACTCACCTGTCAGTGCTGGTCATTCTCACCACTCTTGTCTCTCCTGTTGTTAAACTGAAGTCTGGAGTGTTAACTATTTACGTTGTGTGTAGAACACTTTATTCATGCTGTATGCACTTCTGACTAACCTTTGTGCCTCTAGAACCCACAATGTTTATAAATTAGTAAGAAAATACCTTTTATTTTTGTTTTATTTTTGTAATATTCTACCTGGTTTCTTGATGGATCTTTTTATATGAAACATTTATCATACATATATAGCATTGTACATTCATTTTGAATGTATGTCAATCATTATGTATATAAATAAATATATAAATATATTTATTTATATAAATATAATATTCTTGCCTTACAGAAGTCTTACATGAATTCCCCTATATCTTTTTAAATTGTGCAGTGACCCTCTGAAAGAAAAAAAAAAAATTCAATGCATTTTTTAGGGTAAAAAAAATATTTAATTTAAGTTTTATTATTTTATTAAAAAATATTTATTTGAAGAAACATTTTATAAACATCACCCTGACTGAGAGATAAAAACAGTTTTTTTATTGTTATAGTTCTAAAACAAAGTTTTTATTGTTACAGTTAAGACTTGAAAGGGTGTGTGTGTGTGTGTGTGTGTGTGTGTGTGTATGAGATGCAAATTCATTATAAATTAGAAAATATATTCACTTTCTGAACTGGAACAGTGCAGCTTGCCTGTGTCTTTTTGTCCAGCCGCAGACTCAACACACACACACACACACACGCAGCCCAACACACTGACACAGCTGCTAACCCGACCCTGACCCTGACCCCAGGCCTTTCTTTTCTTTACTTGCTTGCCGTGCGTGGTTGTGGTGGTCATGGTTCGATCTAACGCTAACCCTAACCCAGCTAGCACTCCAGGCACAGTGCTGCTGGACAGTCTCTTTACACTTTCGCCTGTTTACATTTTTGTGCCTTAGCAAAACTGCTCTAGGCAGGGGTAACTTGGGCAGAACTTAGCCCATAACCATAGCCTATGACTGAGCAGCCCCTAAGCTCTGACATAGCCTTTGATTCTGAGAATCCAGCTTCTCATCATCCACTCAAGAGTTATGGTTCAGTTCGAGTTAGTCCATATATTTAGGGTTAGTCTGGTTAGAGTAAGGGATATCCAGTTAGGTTTAGTTCCATCTAGTACATTAGCACAGGGCCTGTTCATAGTACCTGAGAGAATACATGGGTCTGGAAAGGGTTATTTGGAAAACATGGATGCCAAAAACTAGTTTAATATCTCTGTTCTGCAGTGTATTTCTTTTGCAGTGTCTCTTTGCTGCAGAGAGAGAAAGAGGGGGAGGAAGATGGAGAGAGAGAGAGGTGGAGGGAGAGGGAACAGGTTGAGATTACCTTCAAACTTTTCATATTGCTTTGTGATAGTTTTAAAGTACACACACCACTGTAAAATCCAGTATGATTAGTAATAACTATAGCACTATAAAATCCAGTTGATTAGTAATAACTATGGTACTATAAAATCCAGTATGATTAGTTATAACCATGGCACACTGTAAGCATATATGCTGTTTTATTTATTTATTAATTAAATCCTCCATTCTGACAGCAAAGGACAAAAATACCTTTTTAACAAAAACTGTAAATGTGTAAATGCCCTTAATTAAGTATCTGAATGACTGTTTCTTTTAGCTGCAGCAAAGGAATATGCATCTTTATCCCCTGATCTGTGTGTGTGTGTGTGTGTGTGTGTGTGTATGTGTTCATGCGTTAGGGTTAGTATTAGGATTAGTGTTAGGGTTAGTGTTAGTGCAGCAACCCTCCCCAAAACCTGTGACCAAATACACCTCCCTTACACCTTCCTTTATCCTCCATCTCTCATTCTGCCTACTCCACCCTCCCCTAGGGTTAGTGTTAGGGTTAGTGTTAATGTTAGGTAGGGTTAGTGTTAGTGTTAATGTTAGGTAGTGTTAGTGTTAGGTAGGGTTAGTGTCAGGTTACCCTTCTGCTAGACAACAACTCAGACCTGAACCTTCTGCTCTGGTTTTCTCACATCCATGTGCTTGTTTGCACTTTACCAACAGTATGATCACTGGTTCAATCCTGATTTCAGAAAATGGGTTGGGGTTAGATTAGATTAGTGGTGAGGATTGGTAATTCAGAGCTTCTCCCAACACCACACGTTTATACTGGAGAAACTACATAAATGTGACAGTGCCCCTCATGAACACACATACACACAAACACACACACACACACACACACACACACACACACACACACGCAGAGGATGCTACACAAATGTGAAATCAGGAAAGAGCTACTATACTTCTCTCTTTCCCTCTCACACACACACTCACACACACCCATGCATGTGTATACACGCGTTTCTGAGAAACTGCTGCTTCCTGTGGAAACTAACCACAACACTGCGCACACACTCTGAAAGACTCTGCTAGGGTTCCGCTTCAACAGACTGACTGTGATGGTACCTGCATCTCACACGTACTCAGTGCTGACAAATATCCATCACATCAAACGTGAGCAACTGACATGCAGGTTCCGTCTGTCAGTTTTTTATTGTGGACTTGTTTGTTTGTTTGGCTTGTCCCATTCCATAACTCCGTATGACTGTAGTTACGTTCGCACAAAACTGAGGGTGAAAATTCAGAGACCCAATCAAACCTACTGCTTCTCCCCCACGCACACACGTGTGTGTGTTCTTGTTTTAATATCTGTGGGGGATAAAGCACCTCAGTATAAACAACTTTTGGGGGGATATTTGCCTTTTGGACACTGATGTTAAGATGTGATTATGGAGTGTAAGCGTGAGTTTCTGATGCCCCGTCAGGCACCAGGATGCCACCACCTCATGGAGTCTAAGCGCGAGTTTCTGATGCCCCGTCAGGCCCCAGGATTCCACCACCTCATTTACATGTTTTGCTTTACTCTGCAAGCTGAAACAAAGACGCCCTGATGAGGCCATGAGGAATCATCCATGAAGATTTGCATGTCTGCAAATCGGCTGAAAGGCGAGAGGACAAGAAAACTGGGCAGGAGTAAACAGTATCTCCTAGTTCCTCATTTCCTAACATTGTTTTCATTTGCAACATTACTGTGAAAATACAGCTGGAATGATGAAGAGCTTCACCTCCCTCTTACCAGCAATGAGCAGCGACCAGGCCGAAGATTCACAGACAGCAAGAGCAAAGGAGATACTCAAAGGAGGATGAAACACACAAACGCATAAGATACTCCGAAACACATACAAACGCTTTATTCTCTTAATAGGAAAATTGTCTGAATTGGACAGTTGAGGAAAAAAAAAAGATCTCTCTACCAGATCTTCCTACCAGATCTATTTACCTCACCACTGACACAGACTCTGCTTGGGGTTAGGGTTAGGGATAACTGAAGCATCCTTTAGGCATCAGATTCGAAGATGCTGATTGGCAAAATTTATGTTGTTATGTATGTATTTATGTCAGAAATGGTCAGCAATTGATTGCGATGGTCTCCATGGCAATATTTTTAGACAGAATGAACCACTAAGATCATTTCCCCAGTATATTTATATATTACATGTTATTTATATATTATATATTTTTATATTACATGTTATTGTGAATATTAACATACTCATACTTAAAAGAAGTAGTGACTGATTATTTAAAAAATGTTTATTTTAAAAATAAATTATTTAAACCAGGGTGGACAGCATCCTAGCACCCTCTATTGGCCAGCCACCTCTGTATTAAACATAATTACATAAATTATAAAACAATTATTTTTTACATAATTACACATTTATTATATGTAACCTTTTACACACATATGTACTTGTAAAACATATACAGATGTAAAATGTTTTATATTAAATACTATTTACACTTAAGAACTATTATAATTTTGAAGTGTATGTTTTTTTTTATTTATTAATCGAATGCATATTAAATGCTGCATATTTAATTCAAGACAACAATTCAGATTTATACTACACTTATACAGGCTTATGCCCTTGTGGAGGGGGTTAGTCCTAATCCTAACCCTTGTGGAGGGGGTTAGTCCTAATCCTAACCCTTGTGGAGGGGGTTAGTCCTAATCCTAGGTTAGGGTCATCATCCATGAAAATCTGTTTCTTCATTTTTGATCACACAATTCATGTGATTCATTGTTAATATTCTTTTCAGATCAGCAGATCAGTCAGACTCTTCATCAGTATTTATGAATAATTATTTTGTGTTTTGTGGTTTATATATATATATATATATATAAACCACAAAATAATTATTTACTATATATATATATTATATAAATGTAGTAAAAGATGCATTTGAAGATGCTGAGGTTTTAGTCAAAATTGCAATGGAATTCACAAAGTTTCCAGAGAAATCTACTGTTTTTCAGAATGATCCCTCTTCAGCTGGGTACTTTACTTGCTCTCTGCCACAATTGTTTATACACAGAAAATGCTCCAGGTATAGTCTATATTCCAGCCTAACCCTAACCCAGGCATTCCAGCCTAACCCTAACCCAGGCATTCCAGCCTAACCCAGGCATTCCAGCCTGATTAAAAGGGAAAGTAAGTACAGGGTGATATAAAGTAAAAGGGTGAAAGTGGAGACACAGATAAAGAGAAACAGAGAGAGAGAGGGACCATTCTGTCACCTGGCTATCCTGGGTGTGTAACTAGCCAGGGACAGCTAGCTTGCAAACCAGTTTGGCCAAACATAATAAATATGGTTATTTAGCGGAGGCACTGGTGGTTAACCCTAACCCTCTGTGGTTAACCCTAACCCTCTGCGGTTAACCCTAACCCTCTGCAGTTAACCCTAGCCCTAAACCCTCTGCGGTTAACCCTAACCCTAACCATCTGCGGTTAACCCTAACCCTCTGCGGTTATCCCTAACCCTCTGCGGTTAACCCTAACCCTAACCCTCTGCGGTTAACCCTAACCCTAACCCTCTGCGGTTATCCCTAACCCTCTCTCTGTCTGCTTATTTAGCACAGCCCTTCTGTATCCTACTGACTCTTAACCCAAAATCCCTGTGTTAGTATGCTGGTCCTAAAGCAAGTAGGGTTGACACTGGAGAAAGAAATTATATTTTAGCCTCTTATCCCTCCTCTGGCTCTCTTCCCTGCATCCTTCCAACACCCCCACCCCCTTTCGGCCCTTACCTTTGCTCTGCATTGACCACTCCAAGCCTCTCCACACTTAGGAAGTTAGTCATCATTCCCAAGCTGCTGGAGGCGGTGCCAAGCTCAGCTCTGCTCAGGCTTCTGTTGATGTCTGAAAGGGAGAGACTGCTGGGGTCCAACATGCCCAGAATGTTAGTAAGACCACTCTATTCACACAGCAGGGTCATGCCGAAAAGTCGGGGAGACAAATAATGCCCACAAATTGTCTTGATGTTTATGGAATTGGGAACTAAACTGGTGGCTGCAGGGGAAAGAGGTTGCAGTGTTTTTCACTCTTCGCTCACCGAACTTCCTCCACACACAATTTGATGGGGCTTGTTTTCCCTCTGTTTCAGGATGGGATGGAGGTGGAGTTGAGAGATGGGAACAGAGCCAGCTCTGTCTAGAATCTAGCTGTCTGTCTAGAATCTAGCTCTGTCTGTCTAGAATCTACCCAGGGCCTCAACTGAACCAGAGAGAGAGAGAGAGTGTGTGTGTGTGAAAGAGAGATGGTGAAGAGAAGGGAAGTTAGGCCTGGTTAACTGGGGTTTAGGGTTAGAGACAATGAAGTTAGGGTTAGGGGTTAGTGTTAATGAGGGTTAGGGTTAATGAAGTGAGGGTTAGGGTTAGTGTTAATGAGGTTAGGGTTAATGAAGTTAGGGTTAGGGTTAGTGTTAATGAGGTTAGGGTTAATGAAGTTAGGGTTGGGGTTAGTGTTAATGAGGTTAGGGTTAATGAAGTTAGGGTTGGGGTTAGTGTTAATGAGGGTTAGGGCTAGGGTTGATGAAGTTAGGGTTAGGGTTGGGGTTAGTATAAAAGAAGCTCTGAATAAATGAAGCTCTGCAGAGGAACACAATGTCATATTGTTCAAGCCAACAGACAGACAGACACACAGACAGACAGACAGACAAACAGACACACAGACAGACAGACACACAGACAGACAGACACACAGACAGACAAACAAACACACAGACAGACAGACACACAGACAGACAGACAAACACACAGACAGACACACAGACAGATGAACAATTCCAGCTTTGTTAGCAGTGCTGGCAGCAGGCAGCACCTCCTCTCACACTCACTCTGTCTGTTTCTCTCTATCCCATTTCTGTCTCTTGCTCCCTCTCTATCTCTCCTCTCTCCTCCCTCCCAACCTCTTCTCTCCCCTCTCCTCTTTCTCTCTCTCTTGTTCCTTCTTTCCTTCCTTCATTCCTGTGAAAGGGACAATATTTCACTTCATGAAATGAAAAGTCCACTAAAAAGTTACGACATATAAAAAGATAAAAAGAACGGCATAAAAAACTAAACTAAAAACAAAACATACACAAACTAAAATATATAAACTAAAATTTGTCATAACCAGTATTTCTCATTCCTTCTGGTAAGAAAAACAGTCAAATCAATATCCTGATATATCAGATCTACTGTATACTTATCAGCCCTACTTTACCCCACAGTCAGATGCACTACACTATTCTTTTAGGCATCATTATGCAAACGACACCAACTGCTACCCTGACACTAACCTTCTCCCAGGCAGGGTTGCATGACCACCTCATACAAAAGCTCCTCACTTCTGTTACGGAAACCACCAGCTTAGAATCCGTTTGTGCAAATAAATGCTACTCCCCAGGAAGAAGAATTTGCATATGTGTGTGTGTGTGTGTACATGAGCGTAAACACCACATCTCTATGTATAACTGTATTGTATAACTGTCTGTGTATATGTATAACTATGTATATGTATATATTTTATGTACAACTGTCTGTGCTGTTTCCCCAGATCTCCTAACCTTGTGAAGGGTTACTGAAGGTCATATGCATAAGACCTTTAGTAACTTCAGTCACACACAGCACATTCCACACTTATTAAATAAGAAGGAGGTATAAAACCTGCATGTATATTTCATACTAAAAGTATAAACGTCAACATATTCAAACACCTTTTGTGCTTTTTTACACTTCTGCTAGATACCAGGAACCGATTTATAATCACTTAATCATTTATAATCACTTCTTAAATCTTCTTAAAGATATTATTGATACTGTTGAACCAAATATTCATGCCATTGTGAATAGCAGTCTTGCCTCAGCTGTTGTGCCAACTAATTTTAAGCATGCTGTTGTGCAACCCTTGATTAAAAAGTCAAATTTAGATCTTTTAGTGCTCTCAAATTTTAGACCTATCTCTAAGCTTCCGTTCCTTGCAAAGGTATTGGAGAAAGTTGTACTGTTGCAACTGCAAAATGTTTTAGATAGAAACAGTATTTTAGAGGTGTTTCAATCAGGTTTTAAGCCTTTTCATGGCACTGAAACTGTGCTACTAAGAGTATTTAATGATTTGTTATTAATTACTGATTCAGAGGCTTCTGCAATCCTTATGCTCTTAGACTTGACAGCTGCCTTTGATACGATGGACCATGGCATTCTCATGTCTCGGCTGGAGAAATGGGTTGGTATAAAAGGCACTGGACTGGAATGGTTTAGATCTTATCTGACAGGAGTTTTTCGGTCAGCCTTGGTGACTTTGTATCTTCCTCATCACCTCTAACATGTGGGGTCCCCCAGGGTTCCATTCTGGGTCCAGTTTTATTTTCTATATAAATGCTTCCTTTGGGGTCCATTCTGAGGAAATATGGAATCTCTTTTCATATGTATGTAGATGATACCCAAATTTACTTTCCCCTTGTCAGAATGATTCAAATTGTGTGATGTTGCTTTTAGATTACATTTATACGCTGATGATACAGTAGTGTATACTAGCGCTTCCACCATTCAAAGAGCAGTACAGGAACTTCAGGCTGCATTTCAGGTATTACAGAATACACTGTTGAGTCTATTTGTTTTAAATGCACAGAAAACAAAGTTTATGGTCTTTTCAAAAGCCAGAACACAGCAGTTAGACAATTGTAGAATTTAGTCTTTAGAAGGGAAATCCATTGAGAGAGTGTCTTCATACAGGTACTTGGGGATATGGATAGATGTTAAGCTGTCTTTTAATGTACATATTACTACCTTAGTAAATTAAGGTGTGGATGGCTCTTAATCAAAGTGAAACTGAAGTGTTATTTTTTTGGGCCTGGAAGCACCACTAAAACCCTCCATAAGGATTTAAGTGTACTGGTAAAACCTTTTGTCAAAAATCTTGGTGTCGTGATGGTTGAGGATTTTAAGTTAGATAAACAGATTAATTCTATTATAAAGACCAGCTTCTTTTAGTTGAGGTGTTTAACTAAGGTCAAACCATTTTTATCCTTTAAAGACTTTGAGAAGGTTATGCATGCTTTTATTTTTTCAAGACTTGATTATTGCTGGTTTATATGCTGGTGTTGGTCAGGCCGCTATTTCTAGGCCGCAACTGGTTCAAAATGCTACTGCACGTCTCAACAAAATCGCGTAAATGGGAACATATGCCTATTTTGGCTACCCTGCATTTGCTTCCTGTTTGTATTAGAACTGATTTTAAGATTTTGCTTTTTGTTTATAAGACATTGAACGGTATAGCTCCAAGCTATATTACTGAGCTCCTACAGCCTTATGTTCCATCTAGGTCTCTCAGATCAGCTGATCAGCTTCCTCTGGTTACTCCCAAGTCTAGGCTGAAGCATAAAGGTGATCGTGCCTTCACAGCTTTGGCTCCCAAATTATGGAATGGGCTGCCATTAAATGTTAGGATCCCCTTCACTGCTGATTTTTAAATCTCCCTTTACTCATTTTGTTTACTTTTACTTTTGTACTATTGTTGTTTTGTTTACTGTTTGTATTGTTGTTATTGTGGTGCATCTTCCTCTTGTTCTTGAGGATGTTTCTTTTTCATCCTCTCCACTTGACATTTGGGTACATTAAAGATGTCTGCTACCTCAGCAGAAGACTTGGTCTTCAAGGTCTTGATGATCAGCACGTTGGTTTGTGGTTGAATCTTTGGCATGTTGTCATAGGTCAGGTAGCACTTCAAATGAAAGTCTAGTGTATTGAGGTTCTTTTTATACACTGAACAGCACTAAAATAATAATTTGTCTTAAAAACTGAAACAGGTCAGTTACCATTAGAATACAAACACATTTACTGTGCTCATTTGAAACTTTATTGGCATTTTGCAAGACAAAATTAAACACACTGCACTCCAGCCTCTCCTAGGAAATTACAGATGACCCCAAACCACAAACTGCACCACTGCTGTTTTAGAAACATTTAATTATTAATTAATAACTGTTTCCTCTCAGGCTTTATTGGTGCCATCATCATCATCATCATCATCATTATTATCATTATTTTAACTGCAGCAGCCAGGTGAACCATGCACTTACATTATGGAACGTGTGATACTGGAACGTGTGATATTGGAACACGTGATATTGCTGAACAGGTTCCTGTGTGATCAGACACAGCATGAACAAACTTGCACGAGTTCATCACAACCGACCAGCAGATCATCATATAC
>JAOYMR010026679.1:0-10773 GCA_025802075.1 Tenebrosternarchus preto | reverse complement strand
ACAGGAGAGAGGAGAAGCTGTCACATGGTCTTCACAGGAGAGAGGAGAAGCTGTCACATGATCTTCACAGGAGAGAGGAGAAGCTGTCACATGGTCTTCACAGGAGAGAGGAGAAGCTGTCACATGATCTTCACAGGAGAGAGCAGAAGCTGTCCCTTGTGTATAAGTGCATTTGTGGAGAGCATATTTTGTGGTGGGAGGGAGACCACATTTTCACATGTTTATATCGTGAGGTGAAATACTTTGTGAGAATTTGCAAAAGCCATGAAATAGTTGTGCAACTGTTACAGCATTTTAGCCAAGAAGCAGGCAGACTCTTTGAAAATAGTTGAATATGAGGGTTTGGATAACCCTGGAATGTTTAAACCTCCATGCTGATAAATATTTCAGTTGCTGGTAAATGTAAATGTTTAGTTTTTCTTTTCTCCTGGACAGTACTGCAGCAGAACTGGAGATGAACTTCTACTTCATCATTCTTTACTTCAGAAGGATGATGCCATCTTGTTCTCACCCTGCTCGGTCAGTTGAGATGGAGTGTGAAGTGTGTGTGAAGTGAGTGTGAGTGTGTGTGCGCGCACGCATGTGTGTATGTGAACCTGTGAGACAGTCCTTCTTGTTGCATAAGGAGGGAGCCAATCTGTGAAGATTTGGCTGGGTCACGGCACCAGCCTCTCACTGGGTCACGGCACCGGCCTCTCACTGGGTCACGGCACCAGCCTCTCAAGCAGCCACACCAGCTGGCAATGAGCATGGAATGTTTTGAACTATTCCCTCCTGAGACATCCAAACTTCAACACACTCACACAGAATGAATAGAATCAGGCCTCTCTAAAGACGTTGTCTGGAGTTTTGATACTGCTTTGCTTTTCAGTACTGCTCAGTCTTTATGCCAATCCATTTCCACAAATACTAATCCTACATATTTGATCTTTACATCAGACGTCTCAGTCTCAGATATTCAGAATAAACTGTCCGCACATCAGTTTAATCTTATTATAAAAATGTGTTCCTGTATTTTGTCAGCAAGTATCGGTGAGCTGGTATACAGTCTGATGTTCTGGTAAACTGGTTATATAATGTGTGCTTGAAAAGCAAACACTTCCAGTGATTTTACACATAGACAATGAAGAGTATATCCACTCGAGTGAACACACACACTTACATCTAAACACAGGCTTGAGTCCTGCTGGTAGAATGAACAGACCTGTTGACTTGTGACATGCAGTGTGTGTGTGTGTGTGTGTGTGTGCTTTTATTATTACCACTCAGTGGGCACATCAAGTATTATGGTAGTTCTCTTTTCTTGTCTTATATTTTTACAGCTGCTTTGCTGCGTATGTGTGTGTGTATATGTGTACGTGTCTCTCTGTGTGTGTAGGTTTATTAGCATATGTACATAACGCACACACACACACACACACACACACACACACACACACACACACACACAAAAGAAAGAGAGAGCTGAAGATGCACAGCAAGGCATCCTGATGAGCCTCTCGCTGTACATGTGTCAGACCATCTGTGCTCAGCTAAGAGCAGGCCACACACACACACACACACATGCGCGCTACAGCGACTGAAGGTCATCTGCATTGATGTTTTATGCTTTCTTTGTTCTCTCCATTTTTTATCTCCCACCATCCTCTTCAGTGGGAAACCCATCACGCCATCCTGATTCCGTCTTCCGGGATTAAGAGGAATGGCGTCTCACGGCCCGCCTTGATCACTCTCTCCATCAGACACCATGATTGTGCTCGGTATGAAATCCTTCAGACAGTCTGTTGTTACTCGTCCCTCTGTCTGTTGTTCATCTCTGGACTGAACTAGTTTGGCAGTGCACAGTGTGACAATCTGCTCCCAACCTCACAGGCTCCACACAGAGATTTCTACAGTCCTGTAGTACGACACGAGATTCAGTCCAGTTTTTCTAAATGTATGTTTCTTTTTTCAGCTGTTGTTTTCCTGCTTCTTCTTGTTGGTCTAAGGTTGTGTGTTTCACACCTCAGGCAGATTTCACTTTCCCTGTTAAAACAATGACACGATCATAATAACATCCATTATTTTAAAATAACAGATGTTGTGTGTGTGTGTGTGTATTTTATGTGTGTGTTTTAAGTCTGGTCACATGTGTGTGTGTGTTTGTGTGTGTGTGTGTGTGTGTGTATGTTGTTTTATATTTGTATATGTGTGTGTGCTTTATTTTATATCTAAATATATGTGTGTCTCTGTGTGTTTTAACACAAATGTTTATACATTTGTGTATACATGGAGGTGTGTGTTTTATATTTGTACATGTGTGTGTATGTGTGTGTTTTATTTTTGGGTATATGTGTGTCTTACCATCTTGTTTCACTGAAGGTTCTCCTCAAGCCTTGGCTAATGTTACTGTCATTGTCTCTGAGCTGCTGCCTGCAGTCTTACTGCTCACGATGCTGGAGTACAGCTGAGTGCATATCCACATCGTGGCACGTCAGAACAGCAGTTACAGTTACGCTGATGCGTTTCCAGGCTCTCACTGATCAGCTTTTATTATTCCCAAACTCTTCTCAATCAGCTTTTATTGCTGCCTCGCTCACAGTTTGTCTTAATTCCTTAAATGCAGCTCTGAACGCAACAGTGTTTGCACTCTGGAGTTTAAATCAGCTGATACAACCCCCATGGTGCAATTCTTACTCTGCAAAACCACACGTTAATGATAAAAAATCCTCTGAAATATGTGTTTTTATTATTTTAGTTGATGCACTGTGTCCAAGGTAATATGAAGGACCTGAGGCTTGGTCAGACCTTTCAGATCAATAAGCATGTTCTTCAGACCTAAAACTCAAGTTCTAGTGACTTCAACTTGCACAAAAGCAAATCTGGGTACTAATCACTTGGCAGAAGGTCAGAGGCTAACGAACCGGAGCAGACGTCCTGTCCATCTGGTTCCCACGGGGGCGTTATGTGACATCACCAGCAGCTTCTGCCAGAACATTTCATTTAGTTTTCCATTAAAGCCAATTAGCACATCTCTGCAGCAAACACTTCTTCACAGGTGTGTCAAATATGTTCTGTTCATTCATCCCTTCAAGAGGTCTTCAGTCTCAGCCATGCTATCCATCTACATTGTTCTGCAAGTGTTGTGTTTATTATTTTGTTTATATATACACAGTTGTTTATATATTACTTGTTTCTCTGGAAACCTTGTGTCTGATGTGGTAGACTCCAGCGTATATTGATTCAGAGTTTTTTATCCTACCATGATTAGTGCCTCCATACTGTCTTTCATACTGTAGGTGTTGATATCTGATTACTGGCAGTATGTAGGTGTTGATATCTGATTACTGGCAGTATGTAGGTGTTGATGTCTGATTACTGGTAGTGAGTAGGTGTTGATGTCTGATTACTGGTAGTGAGTAGGTGTTGATGTCTGATTACTGGTAGTGAGTAGGTGTTGATAGCCCAGATCCTGTTCTTCCCATTCAGCTGAATTCTCAGGACTTGCTTCACTCTTTGTAGATGTTTGCCTGTAGCTGATTTGCTTATGGCTTCTTCATTACTCCCGTTTGCCTGTGGGATTCCAAGGCACATGTATCTGCCCTCAGCATGTGTTGAGTCATGTTACCTCTGGGTAGTTCAATCCCCTGGGTTCAAACTATCTTCCCTCTCCTTATAGCCGCCCGACCAAACCTCTCCAGTCTGAATGGCATTCCGATGTTGTTGTTGTATATCCTGGTGAGATGGATTAGTGAGTCAATATCTTGTTCACTTCTGGCATCCATGTTGAAGAGGTGACTGACGGTTGCTCCATTTTGTAATAGGTATCCATAGCCAGTGGGGACTGGGCATTTACTTGGTATATCCCACATTTACTTGGTACATCCCACATTTACTTGAGAAAAAACAGCAGCAGTACAGAAGAGTCAAAATAAAAAAACATAACAGTTTCAATACACAAAAAGAGGAAAACAGGCAATGTGAGAAGGTTTGGTAGACAGACAGACAGACAGATAGATAGATAGATAGATAGATTTGAAAATGATGGACCTGTAGCCTATATCTATGTTTGGTTTTACTTGCTGAATATTGATGTATTAATAAGCTCACAGTAGGAAGATGTATTTCTTATTTAGAGCAGTCTGCTACAAACGTGCCACAAACAGACCCACACGACCACCTAATACATGTGCTGGAAAACCAACCGTTTCACATCCTCGCTTGCCTGCATGACAGACCTTTGTGAATATGAATCTGTTGTTGTCAGTTGTGGGTAATAACATAAGTGCTGGGGCCTGCAGCCAGAGGTGAGGGGCCCGCAAGCTCTGCAGCCAGCTGTGAGGGGCCCGGGAGTTCTGTCTCTGTGGTGTGGATCCTTTTGGTTGTTTTCATATGTGGTGAAATCAGTATGTCTTCAGGATCTGGGCCTCTACTCTTAGCATTCCTTTAATAATTAAAATGGTCTAGTTCAGAAAAGCAAGAGGAGAATCATACTATGTTTGAGAGTTGTTTAATCATCGACCAGGAAAAGAGGAAAAAAATCCAGTCTTGGATTACCAGTACCCCTGTTGTCGCCTACAGGGACAAAACGAGGACAGGATTTACAGTTAAACCATCAACCACAAACAAAACCAAGACTGGACTTACAGCTAAACCAACAACCACAAACAAGATCGAGACTGGACTTACAGCTAAACAAACAGCCACAAAGAAAACCAGGACTGGACTTTCAGCTAAACCAAAAAGCACATTAAGAACAATTTTCCCTATACCAACAAAACCATGCAGGACTATGTAGTCAGTGTAAATGGCAAATCCCTCCTGCAGCTCTGCTGGGGTCATGACCTATACAGTGTCAGTTGTGGTTTACCAGGGAACTGGTAGGATATACACTTGGCTTACCTTTTGGAAACAGTACAGACAATCCTATGATAACAGATTTTTCTCTTTCAATGTCTTCACTGTAAAGCCTTCATCTGAACTCTGTCAACCCCTGTATCTGCACACACAACCCAGTACACTGTTTCAGCCATAGTGACCTATCTGACCACAGAAACTGAAACT
Source organism: Tenebrosternarchus preto (assembly GCA_025802075.1). NCBI lineage: Eukaryota > Metazoa > Chordata > Actinopteri > Gymnotiformes > Apteronotidae > Tenebrosternarchus > Tenebrosternarchus preto. The sequence goes on along the minus strand of JAOYMR010026679.1, from coordinate 5,730 downwards.
GAACTGCACTTCTAAACAGAATGCAGCAAACTGAAAGAAATTCACAATGAATTCTTTCCAAAAAAGAATGTTCAGTGTCTCATACTGAACATCTTCTCACATATTCCAGGATGATCAAATGTGCCAGGAGAAGCTAAGAGATGCTGCACCAGAAATGCTCAATACCTCCCTGTGTCCTTTAACTAGCGATTAACCCTGGTTTATATTACCAATTAACCCTGATTTATACAACCAATTAACCCTGGTTTATATAACCAATTAACCCTGATTTATACAACCAATTAACCCTGGTTTATATAACCTGTTAACCCTGATTTATATCACCAATTAACCCTGGTTTATATTACCAATTAACTCTGATTTATATAACCAATTAAACCTGGTTTATATAACCAATTAACTGAAACACAAGAAATTATCTTTAAAAGAAGAGGAAATCGTCACTCGTCGCTGGTAAATAAATCCTTGTCACCATAGCAACTGAGACAGATGGACAGCTGACATGGTTTATTAGTCAACAGTTGCAACATATCATCAAACACTGTGTGCTATAGTGAACACAGAAGAAAGTAAAAAAAAACAACAACTAAAAAACAGTTAATTTGCTTATTTGTTGTTAAAAATGGTAAAGCATTGTTCTGCTGAGAGGTATGTGTGTCTGGTTTTGAATGGTTCATAACAGTTGCGTGGCATAGTTAATAGTCTGGGGTTTTATTGCAAGTAAGTCTGTACTGCTCAGGACTTCAAGTAAATGTCAGCAGCATGCTGACTGAAGTTTCCAAACTGACACTGGAAGTTCACAAAATGAAAACAAATCTAATGACTTCAGCTTCAAAATCAACTTTAACAACTTCACACCTACATACATTCAGATAAAAACACTCACATGGTAACAGCCTACTGGGCCTGGATGCAGTACTGAGCCTGTATGAAACCTAAGGCCTTCACAAGCTTATCAAACAAACAGCGTAATTCACACCGCATAAATTGAATCCTTCCGCATTACTGTATCACTGTATGCGTGTTACATTTTCAAATATTAATTCGTTTCCAGATCTTCAAAACACAACTGCCTATCAGTTGTTTGGTTCAGGATCCACCACCACCACCCTCTCAACTACAACCACCTCCAACCCTTCACCACCCCTCTACCACCACCAACACCATCTCTACCAACAACGCTATCTCCACCACAAACACCACCTCCACCACCACTCCCTTCCACCTCTAACTGCGTAACTCCAACTTCCTCCAGCACAGCGCTCTCCTCATGGTCACAGGGTGTGCTGGCAGGTCTGAAACCTCTGAGATGGTCAGAAAGCTTTTAAATGACGTTCAAGGACATTACAGACATTTGGCAGGGAATAAGCTGATCCATAATGCACCTACATTTAGAGCTGGAAAAGCAAAGAACATATTATTGGGCAAAGGACAAGACAGACTCCTGCTTTTTAATACTCCTTTTTTGGTCATTTCTTTGGACATTTGTTAGCAAACACACTCCAATAAAGCATGTTGCAGTAATGTACATTTTGGAGCTAATTTCATTTACTTTAATAGCTATACGTTATCAACATTGTGAAGCAGTAGTGATTTAAATTCTCGACTTTATTTACGCTAAATGTCTACGTAATCATCATGTAGTTATTCTGTATTATGTAAATTCTGGATTTAACTTTATTTACTTGAAATTGTTATACCTATCACTGCACCACTCAGGCACCTCGGTTCATAATACACAAGTATGAGAGCAAGTAAATTACAGTCGCAGATTTGGTGCTTGTAAAAAAAAGCCGAGGAGGAGCCTTTCACCCGCTACTCCACAAGGATGCGATCGGACATTAACTCTGGACAGCCGAACGTCACGCTGTCAAGATATCGCTATGGCAACCCCCCCCCCCCCAGAGTCTTTTTCTCCAAGTGCCAACAGCGCTGACGAGTTTGACCAGCGCGTGACATCTGCTCCCGATGATGTCGGAACGCCGTAGAAGGCCGTGAGATCAAGGCCGTTACGTAACGCAAAGGCGATGCGCTTTTTCTTCCATCACGTACGACTGAGAGGAAAGTGTGAAAATGTCAAAGCCAGTTCATCTTCGGCGGTGTGCGTTATTATCTTCGCCTGCTAAAGTGCTCGAGCTCACACAAGCACAAAATAAAATAAAACTCATTTCTATCTTGTGGAAAACAGTATGTATAAATGACAATGTGTGCAGATTGCAGTGTCCAACAGCCGAGGCCATGCAAGGGGAATGGGAAAAAGGGACTTCACCTTTCTGTATGCATTGAAACTTTCTACATTATTCGAGCTTGTGTTTGGAAGACAGACACGAGCCTTTGTTCTGGTCACAGACACTGACTTGTAACGAAGCCCATAACGCGCTGCCTTATCAAAGAATAAAAGTTACCTTTTAGCTCCAAAACAAGAATTATTATATTCTTAACATTTCAATACGAAAATTGTTTGTATTTGTATAAAATATGAGAAGCTGCAAGATCTTACATAAATATTTCATAACATATTCCGGACTGTGCATGCAGACATTTATTGACTGTTTGTGTTTTACCTTACAGTAATATTTTGTTTCGTGTCAATTTCAGAAAATTAAAAATGTATTTTTAAGTTCTATTCATGTGGGAATTTAGTACCTAAACTTTCTTCTGTGAAATCTAAACTACATAGAATGGTACACTATCACACTAGTACTAGTATGTAATATGGTACACTATCACACTAGTACTAGTACATAGTATGGTACACTAGTACACTAGTACTAGTACATAGTATGGTACACATAGTAATTTTACTTCCAAAATCCACAATATTTCCTTGGATCAATAGACATATTACTCTTCATATTTCTGTCTTGTAAAACATGAATATATAATGAATACATAATGGATACATAATAAATACATAATGAACACATAATGAATGTTTTGTAGAAACCCTGTTACTTGTTTTTAAAACATAAAACATTGATATGTTTCACAGTTTGGTTATTTGTACACACAGGAATCATTAGTAAATAACCCTCGCTAGTTTCAGTCGGAGGAATGAGTGAAATAGAGACGTGTGAAGGACCGGCCAAAAAGCAGAGTGAGAAGAATGTAAGACCAGTGCTTCCATCCACAGAGGGTGACTCATCTTGGGAAACAAACAAAGAGGAAAACGAAACATCCCCTCCAGCATTGTGACAGAAATGAAGAGACGGCAACACATTAATCAAACATTCATTCGACCCTTAAGGGCCCTTGGTTCCCACGTTCCAGGACCCGGCACAGACGAAGCCAGCCACCACCCCCTCTTCCAGACAGCAAGACGGAGAAACATTGCGCCCATGTTCAGAATAAAGCTTCAAAAGGACTCTGCACAACTGCCGTGTGATGTTAAATAATGTGGTGTTGTTTCTGTACATATGGTTAAGGTGGAAGGGCTATACAAGGACAGACACCATGGAGGAGAGAGACAGATGGGGAAAACTGTGACACTAACAGTGAGCATCAATAAAACAAAATGTCAGTGACATCAATGTGCATCCTGCCGTCTGCACAAACCTCCCTGCTCCTACAGGAGGTCAGTGATTCAGGGTTGTGACTAAGTAGTGCTGAGTGGTTCCTGAGAATTACTTTGTTAACTATATGTGTGTTATATCATCAATATATGTGTTATATCAACACCGAAGATTCTGGTTTGTTGATGTAAACTAACGGCATAAAACATTACTGGATAAGGGAACCTTCATGTAAAGGCCAGGATGTCATGAAACATTTCTAATGTATATGACATATCTGTATTTAAAATGTAGGTAGAAATGTCGAAATTGTCTTCCACCAAGTCGATCTTCTAGCAAAACTCAGCCCAGATACATTACCTTCTTGTTCTAATACTTAACTTAAATACTTAAAACTACTACCAAATACTTCTAATAGTCAACATGTAAAAAGTAATACTTAATACTTCTAATACACTCCCTTCTTGTTCTAACACTTAACATGTAGTGGTTAAGATGAAGATCTGCAGAGGTAGTTCTGTGGAACTTCTACTTTCCTACTTGAGGTAAACTGCATTCTGGGTAGTAGCTTATGTTGGATAAAATAGAGTACTTCCAATGGCTGTTTAACGTTATGGACTGCTTCCTAAAATAGCAGCAGACAGAAATCGATGCTGAGAGAAATGTGACCACAGTGCTTTCTGGAGTTTTCCCTGACTGTATGAATGATGGTCCATCTGAGAACATGCCTGTCACCTGCTGCCAGAGTTTGTTTGTAATGATTGCCATCAAAATCATTCTGCTTTTTAATGATTTACAATGCACAAGTGGACAGGAGCTTTCTGGAGCTTTCTAGATAGTTCAGTTAAAAAACAAATAGGCCAAAATAGCAAGAAGAGGACATGTTCTCCTTCTGCCTGTCTACAAACCCAGCGTTCCTCGCATAGACTCCCCAGTCTACTGCGTCCTGCCACAGGCACCTCCTATTGGCAAGTTCTCACCAACTTCTTGTGACTGCATTTCCGAGTCTCCTTCATATGAACAGTAGGATCCTGCCTGATGACTGATGACTTGTCTGGTTTTTGGTTGTTGTGTTCTGTTTTTTCTGATGGCTGTCCAAATTAAAATGTAATGGCCAAATTGTTTCCTCAGCAGAAGCTGCAGCTGAAAGCAGTGTACGTACTGGAAGATGCGCTTGTTGAAAGATTGATTATTGATTTTCATATCCCATTGTAGTATCGGAGCACTTTTAATCCTCTACACCTGGAGCTGCTTGTTCCAGCAGTTTCTTTAGGAGGACACTTGAGTATATGAGAGAGAGAGGGGGTTAGAGAAAGAGAAAGTGTACGATTAATGAAGACTTAATTTATGAAGACTTAATTAATGAAGAATGCTGTGTGGGGGGTTATTTGAGGTTGTTCCTGACTGTTCATGGTTGTTCAGGGCTTTTCTGGGCATTTTGCAGCTGTTCGTGGCTCTTCAAGTTTCTTTGGGGCTGCTTGGGGCTCTTCTGGACTATTCGCTGATCAGTGCACTGGGCTGTTCATGCTGTCATGGTGTACTGATGTTGACATTGATGCACGTTTTAGTGCTGACATTGAGACTGATTCCCAGAGTTACATGGACTTTATGGTCTGAGCCTTCTGAAGCCATCATGCGTGGCTTTGTGTGTGTGTTTATATGTTTATGTGTGTTTATATGCATTTATGATCTGACTGTGGGTGCTTGTAAATGTGCAGTACAACGTATTCAGGATTATATCATACATGTGTGCTATGGTCCAGCACACACTGAGAACATAATATTCATTAAGCAAACCAAAACATGTGGTTCAGCATGTTAATTACACAGTTATTACCATGGCATTACAGCTTCTGTTAGCATGTAAAAACACATCTGTTCATATTTATAATAACAGTTGATAAAATACCACACAGCTGCACATGATCACCACAGGTTGGGGGAGGGTTGTGTATAAAATGATTCTTGAGATACTGGACCACTGTTTTCTTGGGAGCTCAAACAAAACATAACGAGATTTGCATCGGGTTTACGTTGGGCTGCAAACAAGAGCACAGGGGCTTATGGGTTGTGTTTACAGTACACAGGAATGAGTTCAGTTGGAACCTGATGTGTCAGAGCCCAAGTGTGTGTGTGTGTGTGTGTGTGTGTGTGTGTGTGTGTGTGTGTGTGTGTGTGTGTGTGTGTGTGTGTGATATTGAAGCAAAAAAATGTGTTT
>JAOYMR010026678.1:0-19279 GCA_025802075.1 Tenebrosternarchus preto | reverse complement strand
CTTTTCCCTCCTCAAAGTTGATCAGTCACCAGAAATGGAAAACCACAGCCAACAATTCAGTGTCGGATTATTGTGAAGTTTCTAAAAAATACGGAAGTTGGTGGTTATTATTTGCAATGGTTAGTGGTTGTTTTTGATTTAGTTATATGAATAAAGAGGTAAGGTGTAGGCTGAAAGAGTATGTGGGTCAGGGGGGAATTCACCTGATGCTGTATTTTGCAAACATTTCCTTTACCAGTTCCAAATGATTTTGATACTAAGTAATAGGCTTAGTATGTTCTTTTCATCCTTAAAACTGAAGCACTACAGGAGTGAGTACCATACTGAAACTCGACTGAGGAACCCGACTACAGGATTACATATATTTGGGCAAACTATAGTTCAGTTTACCCTATGTCAACTTTGTTGAGATGATTTTTATGTTGTTGAGATTAATTAATTCTTGACTATAGCACTACAGCAATAAATGTTTTATGATTATAAACAGACAAGAGAAAATATCTCAGAAAAGCTATTCTTACCGACTATTCTGACTAATCTAAACAATTGGAACACAGGAAAAAAGCAGTTCTGGCAACTTAACCTATAAGGTTCTGTGGTATCAACATAGCTAAAGGTATGTTGATGCCACAGAACCTTGTGTTACCACGTATGTTGATACCACAGAACCATTTGAGTTGGATAGGAATTGTACTATGAAACCATGGAAGATGTGAACCATTTATAGTCTAAACCCCGGTGTTTAAAACCCAAATGCTAGCTTATTCTTGTTTTAACCCTAGCGGAAATTCCAGCAGGTTTCAGTTGGAAAAATAAATATTGGTGTTTACTAGATTTCTACTGGGGCACTCTTGTTCAATGATGGTCAGCTGTACACTAGTAGAATAGTAATTGTTTCACCTGTACTCTTCCTACAGGCACAGACATATTGCTACATCCTATGACATATTATTAATGTTAGATTGACTTGCCTCTGTTTTGTTTTTGGTGTGTTTTTGCATTTGTGTGTCCTACTTTTATTGACGGGTTACTCGATGGACACTAAGGAGTGTCATTTTGTGATATGCTACTCATATTTCATTAAGAGGGGGCGTGTCTCTACACTGCTGAAGGCTTGTCCACAAGCATGGATAATATTACTGGCTGATGGCTTGATTACTTTCCACTTTATACTGCCGTGGTTTGAGCATGCTTGAGTCCACAATGTTATGAGTGACACTCATTTTGTAGGTTCTTATAGACCTGATTTGTGATTTTATAGTTACTTTAACTATGACTGTTGACTGTTGGCCTCTTAAATATTAATTTCCTTACCTACTTTAGCATTGTGTCTTTTTTTTTTAATGTTACATCCTTTCCAGATTTTATCCAGCGGCTGTGGTCATATGTACATATGATTGTAACAGTATAATTCTTGGGTTCTACTGATTGTAAAAGTATATTTCTTGGGTTCTATTGGTTGTAACAATATAATTCTTGGGTTATACTGGTAATAACAGTATAATTCTTGGGTTCGACTGGATTCAGCTGCACTAGTTTAACAGCTAACGGGTTAACTATTTCTGAGATTTCTTTTTGGTGGAGGTTTCTTAGCAGTTCAAGGGGACACGTATTATTGGTAGAGCATTCTGGTACAGCACTTTGGTCAATGTAAATTGTTTAAATGTGTTGTATAAATAAACATTACTTACTATGGTTTGTCACCTTTTTCAATGATGACCATAGGAGTTTTAAAAGGGTTGAAAAACACTTTCAATCTGGTCATGTTGAGCAGCCTAGTTTGAAATCATGTTAGCTAGTAGAGTGTGTCAAATCAAGCTGTTAACAGAAAGGAAAAAAGTATTGTTTATCATTGAGTATCAGATAATGAACGTTAGCCAACTAACTTACATCAGACAGCTACAATTTAAACAAATGCTATCTTGACAAAAATGTAAGTTTGAAAAGCTTAACTGAAAAATTTACAATAGTAGAACTTGCAATTTTTACGTTGTAAATTCAATACACAGTAACATAATTGTAGCAATTTTAATTTAGTGACTAATTTAGTACCTCAAAATTTAAAAAAAGATTTCAGTGATAATTGGGAGGAAAATATACATAGCACAAAACATACTGGATTTGGAATGTTTATGCTACTACTACTACTGATAATAATAATAAAACAACAACAACAACAATAATAATAATAATAATAATACTCAACTTATGACTGGGAGATCAGGGTGGCCAATCCTCATCCCAGTTGGCTGCCGTGCTGGCTCTATGTGCCCCTTCTCCACCGAATGGCCCTCATCTCCTGGGCACATACATCACTGCGGTCTGGCTATCCAGGGTCAGCATGCACCATACAGCTCCTAGGTGCTAGATACTAGTCGCCACCGACGCACTCCAACATGGTGCAGCATTTAGTCTCCTGTCCGGACTGTGCCCGTAGTAAGACGCCAACCCACCGGTAAACTGCTCCCTCTCCCAACACCTAACTTATCCCATATTGCCACAGACTTTGTGACCGTCTCCCTGCATCTGAAGGGAACACGGTCATCTGGGCGCCAGTTGATCAAAATGGTGCGGTTCCTGCATTACCATCTGTCTGGGAGACGGCCGACCTCCTGTTCCTCAACGTCTTCCGCCAGTTCGTCCTCCCTGGTGATGTCGTGACCAACATGGGGGTTTAATTTACATCAAGGGTGTGGCAGGAACTCCACTACACCTCAACGTGACCACGAGCCTCACATCGGGACACCAAAGAGGAACCACCCTACTCTACGAGCCCAAAGATAGTGTGGGTGTCAACCAGAAATGGTAGAGGCAGACAAGATCACAGCCAGGTATTCTGGTCCCCATCCTATTATTTGTAGGATCAACTTGTAGGGTCGGCACACCTGGGGGCAACCATACCTTGGTGGCTTTTCACGTATCTGCCGTTTCCTAAATTTACCACATTTTAATTCTATCTGCCAAAACAACACTTCAGTAATAGAAATGCAGACTCTTGAATAATTTGAAGAGTATAGCTGGTCCTATATTTGATATCAGAGTTTATACACGAGGCATGGTTATCCAGAGCATGTCTGACTAACAGTGAAAGTGCATGCACCTTTATACATTTATAAATGCATGCACCTTTATATAATTTTCGCCACACCACTGACATATGTCAAGGTCATTTATGCATATTTTCCTTTTTTTTATTATATTGTACCTTGATTCTCCTCCACTTATGTCCAAATGAAAAACTCCCAGTGTCCCTTAGTTACCCACCATTATCTCCAAATCCAGGTGGACCACTTTTTAAAAAAACGGTTAATCTTGTGATTGTGAGCAGCGACTGGAACTTACTGATACTGGTTCTCCAAGGAGTACATACATCAACAGGTGCTGAATAATAAAGCTCTTTCTCATCACCCACGCCTTCCGTTCCCTCCTTGCTGCCGTTACACTAATTTTTTTTTTTTTTTTAGCAGTTGCGGCTAAATAAAAATAGCAATATTTAGCCTCCATTTTTGCTACATTTCATTTTATGGTCATTCCACGCCAAACCACGATAGGTCTTCCTGGCCAATTTCCAATAAAAAAGGCAGAATTTATGATAGAAAGTTTTGATAGAAATGCAAAGTAAAATGAATAAAATATTAAATTCATTTTGGAAACTATCTGTACTGATATAACACTCTGGTTCTAAGAAAATGATGCAGAATGCTGATGCATGGAGAAACAGGCGTCTTTACTTCCACTCAGAGCAGGCACGCATCGACAAAAACACAGTGACATGCACACGCTTATATACGCAGACCCTTGATGAGACACAGGTGAAACAGATAAGGGTAACAATAACGAAACTGACATCAGACACAACGCCGACCACACAGACACAGGACAAGGGAGGAGGCTAGGGCAGACATCGTGACAGAACCCTCCTCAAGTGATGCCCGTGGACCGTCCTCAGCCCCTTTCTGTAACAATATAGCGCTCTCGCGCTAAGTAAACGAGGCAGAATGACGACGGAGAAACAGGCTTCTTTATTTCAACAACGATTATACTTTCACCCGGAACAGGCAGGAACGTCCACAGCGACAATGTATCGACAAAGACACAGTGACATGCACACGCTTAAATACACACAACCTTGATGAGACACAGGTGAAATGAGACTATCGCTACATTTCAAAGTTAAAATAGTTACAATATAGAAAAAAGTGAACCTGTAGTAGGACTTTATTACCATGAATTTATAAATAATAGTTGTTATTTTGTAAGCAGTTTTATTGGCAACCTTTAAAAGTTAATTATTAAAAAGTAATAAGAGAACATCTTTGAAAAACTTCATGGTTGAAAAGGTTTTCCATCAAATGTTTTGTTTTATCTGTGCCATTTTACATCAACCACTGCCAGAACGTTACTGAAAAAGTGTGTAATCACAGGATGCCTCTTGGGAAGCTTTTTCTCTTTGAGTGAAGTTAATTAAGCTTTATTCAGTAGGTTGTTGAATTAAAACCTGGATTCCCCTCACTCAACAAACACTACAAACTATAAAATGCTCCATCATGTTAACTCCAAGTCCAAACATCTGTACCATCTCATTTTTCTAGCAGACTCTGAATTTGTGTAACTAGTCGAATCCTAATGAATGTGTACTTTATTTAGATCATATACACTCACCAGCCACTTTATTAGGTACACCTGTCCAACTGCTCATTAACGCAAATGTCTAATTAGCCAATCACATGGCAGCAACTCAATGCATTTAGGCATGTAGACATGGCAGTTCAAACCGAGCATCAGAATGGGGAAGAAAGGTGATTTAAGTGGCTTTGAACATGGCATGGTTGTTGGTGCCAGACGGACTGTTCTGAGTATTTCAGAAATTGCTGAGCTACTGGGATTTTCACACACAACCATCTCTAGGGTTTAATGAGAATGGTCAGAAAAATAGAAAATATCCAGTGAGCGGCAGTTCTGTGGGCGCAAATGCTTTGTTGATGCCAGAGGTCAGAGGAGAATGGCCAGACTACTTCGAGCTGATAGAACGGCAACAGTAACTCAAATAACCAGTCATTACAACCGAGGCATGCAGAAGAGCATCTCTGAACGCACAACACGTCGAACCTTGAGGCGGATGGGCTACAGCAGCAGAAGACCATCCCGGTACTAGCAAGGTGTATCTAATAAAGTGGTCGCTGAGTGTATTTAGCAAATATGAAAACATTGCAGACGGTTGGTTTCTTTTATGTTCTCAAATCTATACTCATGAGTAGGCTGCGACGTATATGACCACAAATGTGGGTTTTCACATTTCAGCTCGATGAGTGAACTTGATACTCGCCTGAAGATAACAGAAAGGCTGGATTAAAAGGTGAATTCACATGTATAAAAGATTACTATTGTGGTATAATCAATTGTAAATTAAGTCTAGATCAGGTCATATCAGTACAAATATTCAGTGTGGAGCAATTTTGGACCATATCAAGGTCATTTATAACATCACATCCATTCGGGGATCAGATTAAGAAAGGACTGACTTAAAATGGAGTAACAATGACTGTGGTGGCCCACTACGTTCCCCCACATAGAGGCTGGAGAATATGTTGGCATTCTCTAAGATTTCATTGGTATGTCTCCATTTTCATGTTGACTCCATTAGGTTTTATTCTTAGGACCTTAACAAGTGCATAGAAGATTAAAACCTTTATTTATATTATGTGGTTTTGGTTACAATGCCTTTTAACCCATATTTTACAGTACTAGGAGTGCACACTAGTAAAGAAGAGTCATGGGATGGAAGAGTTTTAACATTTATTGTTCTCACCATGTGTGTGGTGTTGCCTTCTTCATGGGCCTCTCCAGAACCACGTCTGCAGTGTTGGTCAGTGGCTGGTGGCTTTAGAGAAGGTGTGGGTTTACTGAACGTCTTTATGAACGATCATGGATGATGTCAGTCATCCTCTTCACACCATCAGCAACCAGAGGAGGTTGTTCAGTGACAGACTTCCCATTCCCAAATGCAGGACTAACGGACTTAAAAACTCCCTCCTTATTATTTTCTCCCTCCTCTATTCTCTGCTGATTTACTGTAATGATGCTGCTGCTGGAATTTTAATTTCACTGAGGGAACCTCCCAAAGGATCAATAAAGTTCAATCTAATCTTTATAGGCATGCTGGTAATTCTGGGAAATGTGGAACATACTATGTGGAACCTTTCTATGGGGTGTATTTGACTAAGTGACTAAAATAAATTCATTTTTAAAAAAACTTCATTTTTATTTATATTAAATAATGGAGTATTGTGTTAATTTTCTAGTTGTATAATGTGAATTGGAAGTATCCAGTTACATTGGATACTTCATAGTGTGTTAATGGTGAATGTGCCTTCTAATCCTAAATGGTTTAATCTGTCTTTTTAAAAGAGAGCTTGTGCTTTGTAGGGTTCTTCCTCTTTCTTCTTCCTCCACTTTTATCCAGGAATACCGTTGGTAAAAATTGTTACTGATCCTGCCTAAATGTGCCTCCTTGCCTTACCTTTGGTCACACCCTCACAATGACGTCTAATTTAAGGATGGTTCAATAACGAACATCCATGAGTGTCTCTGGGTCATCAGTGCTTACTGGGACCCTGCATACACAGACCATTCAGAAACACCTGATGGGTTTTATAGTTGGTGTAACGTTGAGAGATTACGAGGCAGGCGCAATCGCTGAGAAGAGCGAGATTTATTAGGGGCAAATCAGGGTCGTAACAACGATCCAGGGTCAATTCACGGGGGAGGCAGTCAAAAGAAACAAAACCACAACAAACGTCAGACATGATAACAATATACAGTAGAGAACTAAACCGAAACTAAGAAAACAAAAGACTAACGGGTATGTAGAGAAGTGGAGGAAGATGAACACAGACCAGCAACTGGCCTAAAATATTATGCACCAGCATATAAGGAAAAGTACTTCAAATCCTAGTACAAATTCTAGTACAAGACCACAGTGACTTAATCACCCTTCAGTGACATTTTGTACAAGTGGCGGTAGTCATGTTAGCCAAGCAGCTGCTTCTCGAAAGGCAGAGGATGAGAGTGTGAGCGGACATTGTAGACTGAGGGTTGAGTGGCTCATAGGCGGGAAATACCTCACTGCCTTTCTTCGACACTGCCTTGGTCGTTTCACTGCTGTGACTGTGTGTGTGTGTGTGTGTGTGCAACCCCCCGCACACACACAATGCTGCACACTCCGTCATGCTACACACCTGACGACTGGGAAGTGACAACCGTCTGAAGTCTGTCATCGGCAGCTGAGTCAATGTGAGAGGCAGGAAGTGGCGAGAACATTGAAAGCACAGAGAGTAGTGGAGGTGTTTCTCTACTTCAGCCCACACCCCCCCCTCCCCCGCCGCTGTGGCACAGCCCCGGACTATGTCACGTTTTATCATTTATTACTCTTTGTATTTTTTGATGTATTCATCTTGTTGTAGTGGTGATGGGCTCCCCCCCCCCTGAGTCTTGGTTCCTCTCAAGCCCTTGGTTTGCTCACTGGCTTGGACTCGGACACTTGTAAAGCTGCACTGAGAAAACATCTGTTGTAAAAGATGCTATATAAATAAAACTGATTTGATTTAATTTGATTTATTTTTCCATAAAGATAAATCAATAAAATATGACGGTTTGGGTTTCTATGTGTATATCTATGTATGTGTGGGTGTGTATTTTATGTTTCTTAAAGAAAAAAGTTCACTCTTCCATGTGGGTGGGGAAAACCACTCCATATCATGGAAAACAAACATTAAAATTATATGCATCAGTTCACCTTTTCAAAAACATGTGGTGATTCACATCTATTTTAACCACAGCTAACACCAATAAGAGTTAATGGGTAAGACTACAGCAGTGCTAAAAAAAAACCCATCTATTTCTGAAACATGAGAGAATGACAGTCACACAAACTCGGACAGCATCCATTAACAAAGAGCTTTATTTAATGCCGAGGAGTCAGGGCAGTTTGCTGGCAAGAAGGCTATTGGTACAAACAACAGAGGAAGTTGGATAATATGAAGCTTATGGAATTCTGTCACAAAAGCAAGCCCAATGAAAGAGGCTACATAAAACACATGATGGAACGACGGCTAAGGAGAAGGCTTTCATCCATGCAACTAGTTATTCAGTGTTCAGCCAATCTCAAACAATGCTTCCTATTACAACAGGAAAGAGATTAAATAAAGGAGAAAGATCACTTCTCAGTTTAAAACACTTTCCTTTAGCAGATTCAGATTGACACCTCAAAAAGCCTGGCACTATTGGATTTCCAAGGGATATCAAATATTTCCAAGCTATTTCTGTACTGTACCAGTGTTAACATACAAACACTGGAGATCAAAATTACGAGTCATGATGAGTCAGATGAAAAACTGGTCAGTATCACTTTTCAGAGAGTGACCAGGGTAAGGTAATTACACGATAAGGTAATTACAGCAGTGACCTAAGCACAAACACGCTCATATTAAACAGACCTATTGGCACACACAGCAACAACACTTACACATCAGCTATGTTGGAACGGTTGCTCCCACCATTAGATTGTCTTTCTTTTGGTAATAAGAGAGGAGAAATCTCTGATTTAAATCCAGGAATTTAACATGCACATTACAGAGATGTGCGTGGCCAGCAGTATTGCTTCTGTCCCAGTGGATCATGTGTGACCTCTGGTATCCCAGTAAAGTTAGCAGAGATGTTGATATAGAGTCGTTGCAGAGATGTTGGTGTTCATGTTGTTTCCTTTTATTTTTTTTCTGAATTTGGGAATTTTGGCAATTCATTTTGTTTCTCTTTTATCATATTTCTTTTTGTTTTCTTGTCAGTTAAAAAAAAATTTCCCAGCCAACAAATCTCCATTTCTTTTTGTCACCAAACCTGTTGCTATGAGACAGTGATCTATGTCTATGTAAAGCAATATTTCCACTACACCAAAAAGCAAAACAAGTGAATAATCTCTTTTATTTTGACACTTGATGCTCACTCATTTAATTACACTACCAATAGGTACTAGATGACTTTCCTGACCTCCCCAGTCAGCAAACTGGCAGAGCTCCAGAAAGGTATAAAGGTCAAAGATGATGCCTGGCTATGGAAGAAATGCACTGAACAGCTTATAAGTGATGCTCTGGAGTTTAAGAGACTACGAAGAGAATGAAATTTAACAGACTACAAAGTTTGGACCAGAAAGGACCAGAAAAGAGCATCAGAGTTTTACATTAATCTGTTACTCAGTCGTATTTTTAATTTGACTATAAGAAGTAGCCATTTTTGTTTATACAGAACAATTATTTATGCAAAGCGCTTTTCTAGTATTTTTTTTATGGTGTATGATAGCTATGTATTAAAAACAAAGCTAATAGAGGAAAAACCTAATAGAGTATCAAAACCCCCATGTGCACGTTAGGGGGCGATAAAGCGTCAGAGTTTCTTTACAATTTGAAACTGAACTGGTGAGACGACGAAGAGAAATTATTTTTGGGCTCGTTTAGGTTACGTTAGCTAGCCACCAGTCAGTTAAACTTTACATCGAAATGAAATTTAATTTAGATAGATAGCTAAAGATTTGTATGTTTTGTGATTACTCCCTTGTTCGTCCACCCACAGATCTGCGATGGCCATGTCAATGGTCAAAGCCAAGAATGGTCCAGCTCCTCCGTACTTGATGGCTATGGTCAAACTCAGAAGCGTACCTAGAGCCCTCCGTGCTTCAAGTATGGCTCGCCTTGACCCTCCATCATCCAGAACACATGGGAAACATGCTTCCAAACTTTTCTCTGTCCTGGCACCAAGGTGGTGGAACGAACTTCCCTTGTGTGTCTGAACAGCGGAGTCACTTGCTGTCTTCAAACGCAAGCTGAAGACCCACCTCTTTTGCAAGCACTTGTCATAGAACATATTCTTCAGTTTTTCTAGCTACTGTTGTGTCTTCTTTCCTCAGTTGTATTGTAACTTGGTTGTATACTCAGGTGTCATGTAACTTAATTGTATTTTCAGGCTACAAGTTAGCTGTATATTAGTTATAGGAACGGCTTGGTACCATAAGACTATCTTCTGGTAGTATTCCAGCTTGGAGTACATGAATTTGGGTCTACACTACACTAGATATTCCAAGTATCCCTAAGCACTTTGTAAGTCGCTCTGGATAAGAGCGTCTGCCAAATGCCAGAAATGTAAATGTCAGAAATGTAAAAGTCAAATAGGAATAGCGTTAGTTAGCTAGCTACCTAGCTAAGCTAGCTATGAGCTACATTCAACTATAATGGGCGAACCTTGGGATTTTGTATTCTTATCTCGCATTGTCGATAGTCTAGTGTCTTTTTTATCCGATTTTGTTAATGACTGGCTGGCTAATGACACGAGGGTTAATGTGTTCAAAATATTATTCAGTTGGCTTATCCTGTCTAATCGCTATACATTTTGCTTTTGAAAGTGTACGGCAATACAGGCAAGGCAAGTTGAGAGTATGGCGCTGCTAGTTAGGTAATTCACTACCTACACCCCTAGGTAGATAGCAATAAAATACTGTCTAGTTAACTAACTTGGTTTGCTGTTGGCAAGAACGTAGATTCCACCGCGGTCAAGCTATCCGCTCTTTAGCGATTCACAGTCAACTCATCCGCGCTTTAAATCCGAATGAACCTGTAAGATGTTCAATGCAAACCAGCACTCCCTAAGCAGAGAGAAACGGAGATTTAAGTTGTAGACACGCACTTTTACCAAATAACCATCATTTGCCTTAAACACAATAAGTAACATTGTTAAATACCGTACACACTGTGCAAAATGTTTTTCCTATGTCATGTTTCTCAGTAGTTTATCATAGGGGTTGACTGCCAGAAAAAATAGGGCTTTCACAGTGATTGTACTGTAACATTGTTTCAAAGGTCACGTTGAAATCACTAATGTCATTAATGGGGCATAAACATTTCCCCTAATGCCTAAACAATTCCAGCGCCCCCCAGTAGGGGTACGTCGTGGCTATCACTAGGGCAAGTAGGAGCCCAATCTACTGTATCAGTTATTAATAAATCCATATCAAAGTCATAATGCCCTTATGTGAATTAAGAATGTATATAGGCTGACTTTATCTGACCTTTTCTTAAAATTGGCTGTAATCTGCCTTATTGATGGTGAAGGTCCACTGCTCTCATTCTGTAGTGGAACTGTTAAGGCATTATGGGAAAATCTGGAGACCAGGGTAAAAATGGCCAGAAAAGACAGCCTATATTTTAATTCGCATAAGGACATTATAACTTTGATAGGGATTTATTTCAAATTTATACAGTAGAATTAGCTATACCTTGCCCTAGTGATAGTCAAGGGGTACAACTCTCATGTTGTAGTGGAAATGTTTAGGCATTATGGGAAAATTTTGAGAAAAGGCCAGGCAAAGTCAGCCAATATTACAATTAGCATAAGGCTATTATGACTTTGATATGGTTTTTTTTTTAAGTAGTGCAGTAGAATTGGCTGTAATCTGCATTACTTATAGGGAAGGGACACTACTCTCATTCTGTAGTGAAACTGTTTAGGCATTATGGGAAAATCTTGAGAAATGCCCAGACAGAGTCAGCCTATATGATAATTCACATATGGTCATTATGACTTTGATATGGATTTATTACAAATTGATACAGTAGAATTGGCTCTACCTTGCCCTAGTGCCCTAGTGAAACAAAGCAAATAAACCATACAGTTATAATGTAGTTATACTTGGCATTATGACTGATATGGATTTATTACAAACTGGTACAGAAGAATCTGCCTTGTTGGTAGCGAAAGGGTACTACTCTCATGCTGCTACTTGCCCTAGTGATAGCCCCGACGTACCACTACTGGGGCACAATGCTGGCAGTTAAGTCCTACTACAGGAAAAACATTTTGCACAGTGCTTATCATGATACCTATGTTACTTAATGGGTTTCATTCAATTATGCAAGTAAACTAGTTCAATTAAGTAAAGTATATTTTGTATTTATACATTTGGTAAACGTGTCTATCTACACCTGAGGTCTCCGTTTCTCTCTGCTGGTTTGAATTGAACAGCGAAATACCGTAATATCGCTCATTCGGTTTTAAAGCGCGGATGAGTTGACTGAATTGCTAAAGCGCGGATAGCTTGACCGCGGTTAGATTGCTCTATTTCCTTGAAAAACACTCGCTAGCTAATTTCACCTAATTAAAGATATATGTAAGCTAATGTTACATAGCTAGTTAATCAACATGTATCACATCACACTCATAAATGAAATATCAAAGTCCCACCAGGACGGATTTAGGTAGCGTATATAACATGGAATTATGCGACGTTTTAAATAAATACCTTTTACTAATGTGTGCAGCGGCATTTCTCTTTAGTGATACGTCATAGTACCTATTTTATATAACTGACAGACTACATTAAAGGCCTGCTAACGGAAATGATCTGAGGTCGTGTGGTTTTCTTTTTTAATGCATGGGTGGAGTACACCCTCTTTTTTGTATTTGTACATTATTAACAAATTCATTGAACCACAGTTGTCTATCGTTCTCTTTTTAAATACCTTTTGAATTAGGAACTGGTGGACAAAATGGTGGCACTCCTGTCACAGCACCTCACCTGAGGTGTGTCCAGGCATCTGTTCCAGGTACAGGTATTTTCAGATCAACTGTATTTGCACCTTAGGCTTCTGTCACCTTCGGTATGTTATGTGATGAACTAATCTTGTTCTGTATATGCAGTCTATAAGTATTGTTATTCACATATAAATGGATAGAATGATAGTGCGCTAACAGTACTGTGCATATAGTTTGGTTATGTTTAATTAACAGAGGATAGCAACTTTAAATGGGGGGGGGGTTGTATGAATGTACATATGTATGAAATAGAATTTTGAGGGAAAGCTAATTAAACTGGTATTTTTGCAGGAATAGCATCTCCTAAAATGTCATTTTTCCTGCTTCAGGGGCAGTTCTGCAGGAAAATCCCTAAAAGCGCACTGTGAGTGAGTGGACACTAGGTGGCATCAAAGATCTCAGCACCGAGAGTGAGTGGATACTAGGTGGCTTCACAGATTTTCAACAGTATATCTCCATGCTTCCTTTAGATAATCTGATGCAAGATGGATCTGGTGGAGGTTTCTTAAGTGAGATTTTGTTAACAACATTCCTGAAGTATGCTGTGAACCCTTCAAAAATTTCGCTCATGACATGGGACAATGTATGAGGGAAGCCGTGTCCACATCCCAGTGGTGACTATACATAATATTGGTGCAGTGATTTGGGGGAAAGGAACTGGAACCTAACAGGTGTCACCTAACAGGATTGCATCTTTTTGTGTGGAAATTTCTGCTCTTGTAATGAGTAAATGACTGCTGACGTAACTTGGCCTATAACTTAACCATTTCTATGGCACTAGTAAAACACTTGAATAGAGACTAAGGTAGTAGACTCATTGTAGGGCTTAGCCAAGTAAACTTGGTCAACAATCACATTTGTAGGTCACTAAACAGCATGTTTTATAATGCCATTTTCTATTCACATGCAGTTCTTCAGTTCACATCTTGGGACTACATAGCTAACAAGTGAAACTACACTGTATGGACAAATGGATTGGGACACACCTTGTTATTATTGAACTCGGGTGTTTTCAGTCACATTGACACAGGGGTATAAAATTGATCACGGAGCCATGTAGTCTGCCTTTACAAACATTTGTGAAAGAATGGGTTGTTCTAAAGAGCTCACTGATTTCAATCACGGTGCTGTAATAGGGTGTTACTGTTAGAACACATCAGTTTGTTTAATTCCTTCTCTATTAGACATTCCCTAGGTATTTGATGATTTCACCTGTGCACTGCCTGCTATGTCATTATGAATCTTACGGCAATACTGTGAGAGAACCTGGCAGTCTGCACCTGCTTTCGCTCCAGGGCAGGTACAGCACTGACTAATACTCCCAGTACACCTGAATTTACTACCTGTTTGGCTCTGATTGCTCAGGAACCTGGTGTTAAGCATAAACACTGTTGTCAAGTAAATGATGCTTAATTACAATAAAGTATTTTTGCTAATTGTTTTTACAATTTTATGGAATTTGTTAAGTATCCACACTCACCAGTCACCAGTCTCTTCAGATCTTCATGCCTTATTTGAGCAGGGAGATCAATGCCATTTCAAACTTTCAACAAATATCCAGAGAATTCTGCAGTGTGCATGTTCATAACATATAATGATAACATATTAGATGATCATATTACCACGGGATGCTTCGGAGTTTGTCTTTCCTTAGGAGTTAATAAGTGGAGAAGTCAGCAGTGGCAAGAGGGAGTTTTGGACATGAAACCAACGTCTGGAGCGTAATCCAAAAACCAAAGCTAGAGATGAACACACAAAAGACAGGCAAGATTGATGAGTAAGAATGATACAACAGGCCTGCAGAACTAGCCCTGGAGTCTGCGGAAATTCTTGTGGTGTATGGGGTTGGGTGGATCACCTGCTGCAAGCTAGAGAAATGAGCAAACGAGTAAATGCCTCATGTCTTCCAACTGTTTCTCATTTACACCAGTCAGTTCATCCTCCATATTCACACTCATCGTAGACGTGTACAAAAAATGATCCCTAAAACAAGACATGTCGGTGACCCTAATCAACCTGACTTAGGGTTTTTTTTTTATATAAAATAAATAAACAAACAAATAAACCCAACTGAGACAGAACAGGTCTAAATCTTTTGGTTAATATGTGTGTTCCACCTAACATCCCATGTCCATCTAAATCGCAATACCAAGGTCACTGTTTTTTCCCTGCTTCAAGGATTTCTCCTCCTCTAAGTGGATCCCAAGTTTACTCTATTGCCTGCCAGGAGGATTTGCCCTCTTCTAAGTGATGATCATTGCTGTAGTTACTTACACCTCAGAACTCACATAGCTTCTGTGTCATGCAGCATAAAGTGGCTTTACTGCTGATGCAAATCTTTCACACACACACACATACATGCAAACTCACACACATGCGCACATTTACACGCAGCACATCAATGCCTCCCTTGTGAGAATGATTTTGCTAATGATGATTAACTAATGTAACATCACATGTAAATTACCGTATGTCACCTAAATGTCTGTACAATGGTATGTCATTAGGCTGTCTATTTCTGATATTACAGTTCAATTACAGGCCTGGCCATTTACAATAAAGGCAAAAATATTGTGCAGAGGATTTGCTACAGCCACAACTTCCTCATGGCACACTTATATATCATGGACAGAAGAGCTCATTTACAGATGATATCAAATTACCAGGACATTTGTCTGCATGGTGGTCCAAAGAGACCCAGACTTTTAGAAAGCACAAGGTCCAGCAAAGTCTATGAACTGTACATGATACACATTCACATTCAGAAGTAAGACTGTTGACTGTGCACTACATAAGAGTTACATTATCAAACCAATATTGCATATAAGCATATTTACACACTGCTAATTACTCACCATTTTGCTAGATACTCATGCTACAATCTCCAAAATATTTAACGAGAAGATGACTTTACATGCTGACACATTACATCCAACATATTTAGAGAGAAGCTGACTTTACATGCTGACACATTACAACCAAAAATTATTTAGAGAGAAGCTGATGTTACTTGCGGACACATGACATCCAGAATATTTAGAGAGAAGCTGACTTTACATGCTGACACACTATTAGTAGTAGCACTCAGTCAGTCAAGGTCTTTTATGCTTAATAAAATACTTTGATTACTACGTTTGCTAACAAACACAACAACAACAATAATGATAATAAAAATTATAAATTTTATATATTTGTATTACCGTTATTAGACAATTTGTGGAGAGTTTGTATGCTGGCAAAGACATTATTTTCGCTCCAGTGTTTTTTTTTTAATGCTACAAGGTCACACTGAATACAACGGAATTGTTTAAACACTAACGCACTATTTTTGGCTTTGCTCCGTGGACAACTGCAGTCGGGAAAGTGTGTCCCCCATTGCATGGAGTTTATGATCACATGACTGAAAGTGTATGATTTGACTCCAACAGGGAAAGAGGAGCAGAGTGAGCGGGGGAGCGTGTTCAACACGATACAGCGAGCAGCAGCGGTCAAAAAGTCTGATACTTTTCCGAATCCAAATTAGTCAAACTTGCCTTTCCTTGGTCTCGAACGGTGGGATTTTCTTAGGTTTTAAGAATATTTTTCTTCACATCGGAAGACTTCTGAAACATGAACTTTAATCAAGGGCTGTCATGGAGATTCGGGAATTCAGACTGAGCGGCGGAAGAGTCGTAGAACCAATGGTTTTCTTAATAATTGCAAGGAAATAACAAAAATTGTGGGAGACGTGGTGGGGATTTCACTTCTTTGTGACTTGCCTCCTATTTGCTGTCCCGAGTTTGATTCAAAGTTAAGGGGCAAGATGGCCGATCCCGTGCAGGTAGGAAAATGTTAATTCTGTTCTTTACATATACCATTGCTCTCTTTAACAAGGCAAATGCAAGTTTTATACATGTATTTTATTTCGAATTTATGTTAAGGGTTCTTTCACTAGCTTTTGCTACAAGAGAGCGAGTTTTCCAGTTCGTCCGAAAGGGTTAAGTGCTGGAGAAGAGACAGGGCCTAGGAAATAATTAAACAACCCAACTGTTGCTTCGCTGGCTATGTAATCAAGCTAGCTAGCTAGGATGGCTAATAAAACACATTGTACTTCTGCAGATATTCTGTAAACATTGTGTTTAATATATTTAAACAAAAAAACATGTCTTTGATTTTGGAGACATATTAAAATGAAAGGCACTGTATAAAATATAAGTAACTTCACTTCAGCGCCGATAACCACCTACCAGTTGATACTTATTTAATTTATTCCTTATTTGACCGGTTTTTTATATGGTGGTATTTAATTAAATTTTAAGCATTGATTTTAACGATTGGGTAAATAGTTAATGCGCAGATGTTTCTTCGGGAATATGTTTTTCGGGTTTGACAGATCTACATAGATGCTGTCACATCCATATGCTTACTGACTGATTCTTTAGGTCTGAGATAATGTTACAAAGCCCTGGATACAAAACAATAGCCTAAGATGTCATAATTTAAGATGAATACTTCTGTATCTTATTCTTGTCGAACTACATATTTTACCTCTACATGAATGGCATTTGGGATTGATTTCAAACATTTAATAATGTACACCGCATAACTAGCCGTCTCTCCGCCAAATAGCACGGCTTGGCTGCGGTCTCGAGTCACTTCTAGCTTGAATTCCCATACAGTTATGGAAGTTTGAAATTCGGATTAATGGAGATCATTGTTGTAATTGCAGTTATGCGTTGACGCCGTGTGTGGTTATTTTTTTTTAACAGTAACCTTCAGTACCGTGCGCGTCTCAACTTGGAGTGAGGAGGGGGGGGAAAACTCGAGTCAAAAATCTATTATTAGCAGCATATCCTGTACCACACCACACTGGCAACTCCCTTGTAAACAGCTGCTGGACAGTATTGGGAAACACGAGAAAGAATTGAGTTCTTGAGCCGTTTATTTTGTTCAAGCAGTAGCTCTGCGTAATTACGCAGGTCTACCGCTTTTAATGTGTGTTACCTTTGTATGATGGATAGTGTGATTGGTGTAAAAGACATGCAGCACTGTTGGACAGTGTTGTAATGTTTGTATGTGGTTTGTCAGTGCTTGGTGGTGAGATTGTTCACCAGGAAGCCTAACTTTTATGAAGGTCATAATGTGGCCCTCAGTAAGATATGCTGCTGGATTTTCAAACCGTTTAATTTTGCTGTTCTCTTCAGCCTGTTCTAACAAGACAGCCTTGTGTACTGTTAAATGTTCGTGGTCTGTTAATACCAAAGTTTGTAACTGTAAAATGTCCTTACTAGAATATAGTTTATCAGTATTGGTAGGTTTACCCATTTTTTTTTCTTGTCGGCATATCAGATTGTGAGCTTCAATGAAATCCAAAGCTCCTTTTATTTTTGGGTTGGAGAAATGACTGCATTTGAGCCAGCTCTCCTGCTCTCGTCTGATTGTAGTGAGGTACATCTCAGTGGGCAAATTAACACCCATGGCTTTTTCAGAGGGTCTTTTTCAGCTTTCAGAAGCATGCAGGTAACTTTGGTTGGGACACAGTGCAGGTGCAGGATCTACAATTAACTGTGGCCAGATCCTTGGTTTCTCATCTGAGGTCCTCTGCTCGGAGTGACCTCAGCCTAGGAAGTTAGCTTGGAACAAATGGATCTTGTCAGCATGACAGTGATTTTTAGGGACACAGTGTTATTAATGTTCACAAGAAGAGGTGTGTGTGTGTGTGTGTGTATTAAAGAGTGAGTGACGGTGTGTGTTTCCATGAATAAGACTGATGGTAAGAGTCATAGTTAAGTCTAGGACATAACTGCTAAGTGTCAGGTTGCCTACTACTAGTACAGAAGTCCCAAGGACACTACACACTGCATGCTTGCTGCAGTAGCCCTGTATTGAGTGTAAGAATGTGCCCCAAGACTTCATGCCACTGATGTACAAGTGTTTCTAAAGGTAGTTCTGTATGGAACAACTGCTTTGTTGGGTATGTGGTGTGCTGAACGACATATTCAATGAAATACGCCAGAGGGAAAGAGCAAGCTTGCAAAAAACGAAAGTACCACACAATCTCTACCACTGGTAACAAGACAACTATTTACACTGAAGCTGAATGACTTTTACCCTTCATTCACATACCGCTTTAATATGGAGTCTTGTGAAACAATAAACCTTTTAGTGTACATTTACAAGTTGTGAAGGTTTAGCTCAGCTGGCCTGAATTTCCATAGATAATGTGTTGGCTTATGTGTAATTTAGACTTGGACCAAGGTGTTGGAGGTCCTGATCCACTCATCCTAACTGTCCCCAGTCATCTTCTATGTTGCTGGTTTCACAGATTTTTTGCCGTGATCTGCCTCTAGCGTTCATATGCGTCCCCGCAGTGGCGTTTAAAGGTCATTGCACACCTATGTTTCACACAGCACGTGGATACCTGTTATCAGTGTGGGAATTAGTTTGTTGCACAATGTCCTGGCAGTGTTCCTCCTAGTGGATCTGTCCTGGGTCAGGTGCGTGGTGTTGGGTGGGGATCTGTCCTGGGTCAGGTGCGTGGTGTTGGGTGGGGATCTGTCCTGGGTCAGGTGCGTGGTGTTGGGTGGGGATCTGTCCTGGGTCAGGTGCGTGGTGTTGGGTGGGGATCTGTCCTGGGTCAGGTGCGTGGTGTTGGGTGGGGATC
>JAOYMR010026677.1:0-11373 GCA_025802075.1 Tenebrosternarchus preto | reverse complement strand
TGCGGCTAATCAACATGGAGAGCCTCATTAAGAGTTACACCTTAACTTAACTCATTAAGAATGTTACACCTTAACTTAACTCATTAAGAGTTACACCTTAACTCATTAAGAGTGTTACACCTTAACTTTGTATAAGGTCGATTATAAATGGCATCACTACACCTGGAAAATAAATGAGCAAATTAATAATTAGCAAATTAAATAAATTAGCAAATTAAGAAGTTTTTAAATACTAGAATTATGGTTCAGTACCACGATTTTTGAGGTGCGCTACTGACACAGTTAAAACATCATCCAACTACAGCTGGATGATCCAACTCTCTCTCTTTCTCTCTCTTTCTGTCTCTCTCTGTTTTCTCATCCCTACTGCCACAGAACACCTGACATCACTGTGTGTGTATGTGTGCACTTTCACTCAACTGAATTGAGTCACTTTACAAATGGGTTACCATGGTGTGCATTCAGCCCATAAACCCAGTGAACAACCACAATCCTAGAGACACTATATAGCACACAGAGCAGAGCACATGTTTACCAGTGTCAGACAGGTGGCGCTAGACAGCACAGGTGGGCCGATGCCTCCACCTGGGTGGGGGTGAGGGGCCACTCAAGCACAGGTGGCAGGTGGAGAGATCAGGGATAGAGACAGACTGCCACTCGAACCACAGCGCCCCCTACGGAGAGCCCAGAGGCACTGAATAACTTGACAAATCACACTGACACACTGTGACATGTTATGAGGTTGATTTGTCTTCGTGGTACATGAGGGTGTGCCTTGTGGATCACACATATGCTTTCACTGTGAATTAGCTCACACCCAAACCCACACAAATGCACGACTGAACCAAGACAGGTGTTCACACCTGGCATCTCAAAACTGAATTCAGAATCTGTTTGTCTGTTGTAGTACCAACCCTGAATGCCAGAGTGATTGTTCTATCAGAGACATTTGATTCGCATTTTTAAGAGTCAGTGTCTGATCTATAAATCTCAGGTTGGCAGGATTGTCCTTTACCCCGACTAGATGATTGTTACCAGTAGTTGGCGCTGTAGTTACCCAGAAGAGGTGCAATTAGTGGCCATCCAAAGTGAACCCATTTCCACAAAGTAACAAGGATCACTTGGTTGTGACAGACAGAAGCTGGGCTTAAGTCTCAGAACCAGCCTGACCAAGAGAGGTGAGAGATTGGCCTGTGAGAGACATTAGTCATACAGGAACTCATCAGATAACATGTAGTAGCACAGCCCTGCCACCAGACGGTCACTGACTCAAAGTTAGTTACAGCATCCAGCGTTCTTCAGGTTTCTCAAGGAACGATTCTTTTTTTCTTGTCTCCGTTTTTCTCTTTGTCCGTTCATACGTATTGTGTGCACGTGTGGGTGTGCATGCATGTGTGTGTGCATATCTGTGTGTGTGTGTATGTATGTATGTATGTATGTGTATGTGTGTGTGTGTGTGTACACTCACTGATCTCCAGTTGTCTCTGGATCCGGCCCTTACACCGCTCCCTGTAGCTCGACTGTGTGGCGTTGTACTCTGACATCACCTCCACAAACTTACGGGACAGTGTGGAGTGCTGGAAAGAGAGAGAGAGAGAGAGAGAGAGAGAGAGAGAGGAAGAGAGCAAGGAAGAGAGAGAAGTATTGCTGAGCTATGCGGCTTCCTCTGCATGCTTGTATCACCCCCACATCACTCCTGTACTTGTATTACCCCCCACATCACTCCTGTACTTGTATCACCCCCACATCACTCCTGTACTTGTATCACCCCCACATCACTCCTGTACTGCTGACCTACACTGGCTGCTTCTGTATTTTTGCATCACTCAAGCACCAGTTTACCTCTGCGACCTGGAGAAGTCTTACACTCTGTCTCACTCTGTACACTCTCACTCTGGTAAATTTGTCACTCTCCAGTAACTAAATGTGAAGCCCTTTCTTGTAGAAGAATTTGATTATGAAATGCTCTACTGTTAAAAATGCTCCAGCCTTGAATCATTTTCAAGACTTAAACCTCATTTTTAGACTTGGTCTTTATCAATATTTGATATGTTATTTTAGAGCTGAGCTTCAGCCTTCTAGTTTCCTAGTTCCATTTATTAAAATTTCACATGACATGGTTCAACAGTCTTTCATTGTCTTTAAGCAATAAAACTTGAATTGCATCAAACATCATTACATCAACATAAGGAAAAACGTAATTTAATTCTATTTATGTCCATCTCATATATGAACTTTATAAGACATCTAAAACAAAAAAATGATTCAAGAGAATGATAAAAAAAAGGAAGGTTCATGCATTGCACATCTTACTACGGCAAGCAAATGGGACCAATTGTCCTTGAATAAGGAAGTGCATCACACCTTTCGCTCAAAAATAGGGAGGAAGAAGACCGAGTGGCAGTAACCCTTCAGCATCGTCTCTGAACCACATACAGCAACTCTGAGAGGCGCTCAGGCACCCTGAGACAGGGACAGCACACTCCAGAACTGGATGAGTGAAGGTCAGGTATATTTGCTCTAAAATGTCCCATGGAAGGCCAGGTGTTTCAGCATCACTAGTCTTCAAGAGCGTATAAATGATGCTGGCATTCCAGGATACAGCTGGTGATATCTGATCTCTGAACAGCGCTAGCTCACTCACCTGCGTCTTACGTATCCGCAGGTCAGCTGATGATCGGTTCTGACCCTCCTCCTGTTCAATGGTCTGCTGGATGCCTATAAACACATACAGACAGGTGGTCACTGGGGGTCACTGGTGATGTGGTTTATATTAAGGGGTCTTAAGTTAATTACATAGGGTTTGGCAATCTTGTATCCAAGCATTTCCAGTTTGGAACATCTGTTATGGTATTTTTGTATTAATTAATATGCAGCTCCAGTTCTGATTTTCTTTGTCATTTAGAAACAAATAAATTCTCAACAAACTGCACACCTGTCTCTCATTCCTGTCACCTGTCTCTCATTCCCGTCACCTGTCTCTCACTCCCGTCACCTGTCTCTCACTCCCGTCCCCTGTCTCTCACCCCCCGTCCCCTGTCTCTCACTCCCGTCACCTGTCTCTCACTCCCGTCCCCTGTCTCTCACTCCCGTCCCCTGTCTCTCACCCTCCGTCCCCTGTCTCTCACCCTCCGTCCCCTGTCTCTCACCCTCCGTCCCCTGTCTGTCATTCTGACACCACTCACCTGAGATACTCTTCTGCTTGTTAAACGGTATTGAATTAAGATGAGTTTTTCTCCACTTCCAAACAGATCAGAGCTTCAGAGCTTCAGAAGCTATCAGAGCTTCAAACCTGCTTTCTGGACAGGTTGTTAAATATTTATTTATTTCGCATCGATCCTTTCTCCTCAATCAGCTTTAGAAGTTGGTTTTATAAGCTTATTCGATCCAGAGGTGTTATGGGTAATTGAGTTCTTGCTTGGTAGTGTTCTTGGAGTAAGAGTGCTTAAATGTCAGTCCCATTCGAGTATGTGGGTGTGCTCATATTTGTGGGGGTTCCATGTTGCTTGTTCCCTGAAGGAAGCGTCTCTACACACGTCCAGATTTACGCGGCTGAAATGTCAGTCCTCCAGACGACGAGCGCCGTGTGTTCAACTCCCTCCCATGACCTTTGACTGTGCTTAGCTGCGACACTTTCCCCTCCCCCGAACACAACAGCAGTGTGCATGTGTGTGTGTGTGTGTGTGTGTGTGTACCAGCAGTAGTGTAAGTCCTTTACGCTCTTTTCTGTTCCACTAAGTCAGTGGGGAGAAGACCATTGATTAAGACACACACACACACACATCCACACACGTATGCACATGCATGCACACACACATATTCACACTCACACAATCACACTGTTCAGAACTTGCTTGTTAAACAAATATCCAAGTGACAATAGGAGTAGAACTCTGGATCAGTACTGGATCAGAAGTGTTGGGAGAGAGAGAGATAGAAAGAGAGAGAGAGAGAGAGAGAGAACAGAAAGAGAGAGAGAGACAGAGAGAGAGACAGAGAGAGAGAGAAAAGGAGAGACAGAGAGAGAACAGAAAGAGAGAGAGAGAGAGCAGCCTGGGCTACTTCATCTTTTCAATTACACTACGGCCTGTTCAGACGGCAAAGAGACTCACTCTTTAACTTGGAGCGCACTTTATTGGCCAGTTTCTTGATGTCTGTCATCAGCTCTTCCAGTTCAGCTTTTGTTTCTGAATAAAGAGAGAG
Organism: Tenebrosternarchus preto; assembly: GCA_025802075.1. NCBI lineage: Eukaryota > Metazoa > Chordata > Actinopteri > Gymnotiformes > Apteronotidae > Tenebrosternarchus > Tenebrosternarchus preto. The sequence goes on along the minus strand of JAOYMR010026677.1, from coordinate 7,170 downwards.
AGAGAGAGAGAGAGAGAGAGAGAGAGAGAGATATCTTACTTGCAGATCTTACTTGCAGATCTTACTCAAAAAGAACAGTCTCTGATGTCACAGAGGGAAGAGCCATCAGTGACGTCACAGACAGACGGAAGAGCCATCAGTGATGTCACAGACAGAGGGAAGAGGAGAAGAGTCATCAGTGATGCACCATGTTAGTTTATTTCATAAGAGCAGTACAGTTTATGTACTATGTTACCCAAGAACACAACAGAGCACAGCGATGTAGGGCAGGTGCTAAGTGGAACGACAGGGGCTTGTGTCAGGTGATCCACTGAAAGTGTTTAAATACAGCCTTGACAGAAAGAAGGCAAACGATTATTATTTGTGAACAGGATGAGGAAGCACAGTACAACAACAGCTTCACAAGGGAAACAAGACCAACGGCTTCACTGGGAAAATCAGGAAAAGGCGGAGAATCATCTGGAAAGGGTGTGGATAATGGATATTAGTGGAGTTTGAACAGATTTACAACGTTCTTCCAGCTCCCCAAATCCTCGGACAGCGTGTGGGTGAAGAGCTTAGCTGTAAATGATGTGCGGGGGCTGAGGTGTTCAAGCATATTTTATTGGTGTGTAAAGTTTAGCTGTACATGGAGGCCATCATCAGGCGCTTAATGAATTAGTGTTTATTTCATAAACACGTAGAACGGTGACAAACGCAGGTTAATGCTTTTTTTCTGGTGGTGATATGAACAGAGCAACTGGGTTTGTGTGCAAGGGACAGTGTACTGGAGAGTGAACACAAGCTATAAATATCAGTAGATGGGTTGAAGCTTGAGATTATAAAATGGTAGTGGATGTAGCTCGTAACACTGCAGGTCCACAATGCATTGCAGAAGCCAGTATAATATAATGCTGTAGTCTGAAAATAAACGTATAACAATTCCATTTGAGAACGTAGGTGATGAAGCTTTTGAAAGAACCTGGGAGCACACAGGCTGGATGCCTGGTAAATATAAAGCAAATAGAGGTGTTCTGGGAGTGTAATTAAGCCTGGTTCACCCTTTTTATTTTGAAGGATGAATGCTTGGGGGTGCAGTAGATAAAATCCAGATGAAACCCGTGGCCCTGTGCATGCATTAAGTGCTGGATACAGCCTGAGTCGCTGGTGACGCCAGTATGGATTTTAGAGGTTAGGAAGTGATTGGGGGGGGGGGGGGGGTAGCGTGGTGAGTGAATACAGGGAGATCAACACTGTGTGTCCTGTTGAGGGGGGGGCAGTGTGGGTTTACATGTGTAGAGGTTTTATATGTGGCTGGTTGTATGGGGGCTCACACTAGACCTGCTGCTGTGAGCTTAATTAAGTGAAACACAGGGGAACTTAATGATTTAAGTTGCTTATTTCAGTCGTTTTCCCAAAAGCTACAAAGCTAAAACAGAAACAGTGTACTTGAGCTATGAGTTACCAAGAGCCGTTATTTTATAGGAATAAGACTCTTTCTGGTAAAATAATCTAAACCGAATGTCACTCTGTTAGATATGTGAAGCACTATGTGATTACTGTTCTTGTACTGCTCTCTCCTCATTTCCATGCCTGTCGTGATGTATTTGAACCTGTTAGACGATCAATTTTTCATTTCATTAATGTCACCCTTTTACTTATCTTTGTTTCTTTCCCCACACCATCTTTCTTTATCTTACACACACACACACACACACACACACACACACACACACAAAGACCAACAGAAACAAATAGGAGATCTGATTGACAGGTAGGCTCATTCATAATAACTGTAACCTAACATATACCATACTCCATACTCCAGACCCATAACCCTCCCCATACTCCAGACCATAACCCTCCCTATACTCCAGACCCATTCTCTCTCTCTATTAATTCCTTCCATGGGACTTTTATTAATGTGTGGCACACATTTTGTTTTTAGTGGGGACAGGATATCAATACAAACATATCTGGTTCTGAAATGTTCTACTATGCTAAGTGAGAGGGGGAGTAAAGCAAAGAGAAACAAACTTTAAAATCATTAGTAAAATAGCACTTACTATTCACCAATCAGATTTAAAACTGGTGAGCATCGTCACTGTGAAGAAGATACAGCAGTATCTCCCACGTGATGTAACCAGTTCCGAAGTACGGCTCTGCTTATTGGTGGGCCTGGATGCATGCTGTGTTAAGTCAAAAGCATCTAATAGAATAATGAAGAGTTAGTAACAAGATCTGCGGGCTTATCTGTGTGCATATTGAAGTCCCCAGTGAGGAGAACACGGTCAAAGTCTGTTATGGCCTTTGATGACAGCTAACCAAACTACTCTAGGAACTGTGTGTGACGTCTGGGAGGACAAAAGATAAAAACAGTACAGATTGTGAACTGTTAACATTAATAGCCAGATATTCAAAAGTGGAGAATTACCCCAAAAACATTTGCCTACAACATATCTTGCTAGTATATAGAGAAGCTACATCCCCACCTTTCTTGTCAGCTCTAGGAACACTTAAGTAATGCATACTCATACCATACCTTACTCCATACTCATGAGCCATACCTTACTCCATACTCAAGAGCCATACCTTACTCCATACTCCCAGCCTACATAATGGTGAGGGCCAATGGCAGAAAAGCTATCCGGTCCCAGGAGTGAGTTAAATGTGAGGACTACATGTTATATAGGCACATATATATATATGTGTGTGTGTGTGTGATTCATATGTGGCTCCATATTGAGTGGTTGTATAGCCAGTGTCTGTCTGTGATTTCCCCGTCTCTCTATCCATCTGTCTGTGATTTCCCATCTCTCTATCCATCTGTCTGTGATTTCCCCGTCTCTCCATCCATCTGTCTGTGATTTCCCATCTCTCTATCCATCCCCCCCTCTTCTCCCATCCCTAACCATCTTTTTCCCTCTTCCTCTCTCTCTCTCTCTCTCTCTCTCTCTCTCTATTATATATACTAAACTGTGTTTCATACAGGTTGTTAACTGTTGTAATACACATCACCATTTGCATTGTTTTCTTTGATTGAGAGTGTTTTCTTTAGAACAGTACATCAAGTATAAAAGCTGAAACATGGAATAAGATCTTCATTTCATTCAGTTAACCATATCTTGCCTCTTTTTGGGACTTTTTTCATTCATCTCCACCTAGTTTTCTCCATCCATCCATTTCCCTGATCTCCCTCCATCCCCTGTTGTAGAAAACCAGGAAGCAGACGTGGTAAATGAGCAAACAAGGCCACAGCAGAAGTTCTGCAGATAAAACCGGGCAGCTAAAGGGGCCACTTGGACCGGAGCACACCAAACCATTCATCAGCGTGTAGATGACAGAGAGGGGTTGCTTAAGAGCAAGTGTGAGAGAGGGAGAGAGACAGAAATAGTCTGAGACAAAAAAAAAGAGAGACAGATTGTGTACCAAGAAGGAAGAGAGAGAGGGAGAGAAACAGAGAGAACTGGAGAGAGAGAGCAAGCTTCTGAAATTCCTCACTCAAAATGTTATAATCCACCAGTTGGACTCAGTCCACGTAACTCAGCAATTCTCTGCACAGACTTGACACCAAAGCACTAGGATCACATGTACAGTGTTAGACCGCTGATGTAGGAACATTTTGTTGTTGTCTTTTATACCCTGATAAATCCCACTGTTTCTGCAGGCGGTTATTTTGCGAACGGAGTGTGGGGAGATGGGTGTTATATATAAACACCCTCTTGTGCCTAGTAGACCACAGGACTCAGCTGTTCAGACGAGTTGGCTGGGATGAGCAGCATCATGTCTGATCTCTTACAGCAGCTCTAGTGCCGAGGAACCGACAAGCGCCCTCTAGTGGATGTACGCTGCTGGGCGGTTTTTCTGGGCAGTTTTTGGTGCAGCCACACTGATGCACACGAACAACCTTCACTCCAACTGTTCCACACTCGAGTTGCTCAGTTTTTTATTTCAACTACACACGTGTAGCTTCTTCCTCTAGGCAGAGGGGAGCTGAAGCTTAATGCAGTTACCAACAGTCTCTTTTCTGGTATTTTCAAGGAAACTGGAGGTTTATCTCATAGCTCCAAATATTAAACTACTGTTAAAAAGCACAATTTGGAATTTGTGAAGCCTTTTCCATTTTCGTTCCCATTATTAGTTCTAGAAGACAATGCTATTCTTTAGACAGTTCTAGAAGACAATGCTATTCTTTCAAATCTATCCTACTGTGGGTTTACATAATCAATGTACAATTGGAGCAAATGGAGGTCTCCTATTCAGTTTATGCACCTTCATCAGGAATGACTGATGGACAGTGTAGTTCAGTGGAGCTTAGTGTTGCTGAGAAGGTAACAAGCTATGAACTTGAAATCCCATAAGTCCCTAGGAGAAGTGCCTCAGCTGCCCTGTGCAGAATGACATAACTGGAGTGTCTCTGAGTGGCAATGAATTCCTGACAGAAATGCAGTGACAGCCACTGTCAGAAGAGATGAGTGTGTGTGTGTGTGTGTGTGTGTGTGTGTGTGTGTGTGTGTGTGTGTGTGTGTGAGATCACAAAGAGAAAATTGCCAGTATGCTGACTGGAATCCATGGCACACCCAGAGGGCTGTAGTGTAGTTCAGAAGTCCACATGTTGCCCCTGTGAGGTGGAGGTTCCCTCCCAGCACCACACACACATGAGCTGCCCTTTAACCAGAGGCCTGCAGAAAACAGCTGGGGATTCTGACATGCTGGAAAGGAAGGGAAATCTAAATTAAATCTAATCAAAATCTCAATGAATCCTCAGGGTCCTGCCAAGTAGCTGTCATAGTTCTGACATCATTATTCGGTGCATCATTTTACTGGTGCACTGAGCACCGAACCATCCCAGGTGAATTGTGACTTGCGGCACTGGTGAGGTTCACAGATGCACAGGACATGGCCGAACTCTATGGAGCTTTCCTCAACGAGGGTTAACGCATTGTGAGATGACGTCCATGATTTCCCAATAAACCCACAGTAAACCAGTTTCCTCAGCTGATGTACACGTGTGAAAGGGTCCCATGTACTGGAGTGTCGAGCTGAAACCCAGAGACGTGGGTATTTCAGTTCTCCTCCACTCCTCTGCACCGAGAAAACCACCACAGAAAGACCCACAGACAGGGATCTGATTAAATATGGAGGACAGGCAGGTGAGAGATGGAGGCATGGGCTTTGAAGTGCTCTTACACACGCATACAGACACACACACGCATACAGACACACACACACACACGCACTCGCACACGCACTCGCACACGCACTCGCACACGCACTCGCACACGCACTCGCACACGCACTCGCAGACATGCATATACACACTGGCACTAAAGCACACACCCAGGAGGAGAACTACAAAGGCAACATGGCATAAAATGGTATCTAAGCCATGAGGCCTGGGGGCCTAGGGGATCTAGGGGTCTAGGGATCTGGAGGTCTGGGGGCCTAGAGGATCTAGGGGTCTAATAATCTAGGGATCTAGGGGTCTAGGGATCTAGGGTTTCTGATGGAAGTTTGAAGAAAACCAATGTTCAGTGAGGCTAAGCATAAAGTTTTGAACCCCAGAACAGATCAGCAAGGCAGCCTTAGGACATCATCAAGAACACACAAGCATGGACACACACACACACACACACACACACACACACACACACACACTTAGATGAATATCAAAAATTCAGACCAAGAGCAGGAGTTAAATGTGCTGTCAGATTCTAATATTTTGTAAATCAAACAATGACATCATGATTATAACACATTCCAGTTACAGAATTGCTACATAAACAAACACAATCATTGTCCATTAATTATTGTTGTTTTCAGTAGTTAGAGTAGTAGTTAGTGTTTCAGTAGTTAGAAATGTCAACAAAATTGGATTAAATTGCTTCTTATATAAGTGTTTATTGATGTGTAGTGCAAAAGAGATGTCAATGTGTGTGTGTGTGTGTGTGTGTGTGTGTGTGTGTGTGTGTGCTGATTAAACTGAGCGAAGTCTTACTGCTCCCCTGAACCCCAGTAATGTGATGTATAATCTAAGCATATCTTGACTGATTAGAGTTAAGCATAATTGGCTCCAATTAAACTTTAATGAGAATCAAACTTCAAACTGTTTGGAGAGGTACAACAACAAGCAAACACCACACAAACACAAACACCTCACAAACACAAACACCTTACAAACACCTCACAAACACAAACACCTTTCAAACACAAACACCTCACAAACACAAACACCTTACAATCACCTCACAAACACAAACACCTCACAAACACAAACACCTCACAAACACAACACAAACACCTCACAAACACCTCACAAACACAAACACCTCACAAACACAAACACCTCACAAACACAGTCATTTACATATTGCTTTAATTGCTTTCTAATTACCACAGTTTACTTTTGTACACTTACTAAGGTAAGGATTGAATAACGTATTGAATAACAATAATACAAAATAATAATCATAAATACTAAGGTAAGGATTAAACAACGTAGGTGCAGATTTGTGTGTCCATTCGTGTATATGTACGTGTGTGTTTGTGCGCATGCATGTGTGTGTATGTGTGTGTGTGTGTGTGTGTGTGTGTGTGTACGGAATGCACAGGGAAGTGTATGGAATACTAACACCACCATAATCTGAACACACAGCTGACCCCCGCGGTGAGAGATGAGTATCAGTCATTACATGGTAGAGATGAAGCCTGGCAAGAGCCAACAGAACCTTCAGTGAGAGCCCAGCTCCAGTACGTGTGCTGATTTCTATGATGATGGACAGGATTTCTCTTCTGGTCTTGCAGGAGAAGCAAAGCACAACATTTCACCCACAACATCATTCACTCGCTACACCCGCAACACCACTCAAGCACTACAGCCCTCCACCACCACACCATTCGAACACTACAGCCCTCCACCACCACACCATTCGAACACTACAGCCCTCCACCACCACACCATTCGAACACTACACCCCTCCACCGCCACATCACTCAAGCGCTACACCCCCACAACGAGAGGACTGTCAGACAGACAAGGGAGAGGGAGGGGTTTGTAATTTCACACACCATTAACCATAGCAGTGACTACCCTAAGGCCTAATATAGAGGAGAGAGAGAGAGAGAGAGAGAGATAGAGAGAGTGAGATGAGGGAAAGGAAAGAGATAGAGAGAGAGAGAGAGAGAGAGAGA
>JAOYMR010026676.1:0-13042 GCA_025802075.1 Tenebrosternarchus preto | reverse complement strand
TTTTTGTTTTCTGAAAAAACTGTTTTGCTTGAACGCTGGTAAATACTTTTGGCCGTAAGAGGTGAGTTTAGTCAAGAGGGGCTTTCTGAGGTATGATACAAGATATCTTGATCACATTGACAATAAACAATCTATCTACATCTACCACCTACATTACTGTTATGGCCTTGAATAAAACATTATGAATACCAGTATCACATTATTAATATCACAGTCAACTATTAAGATTAAGACTTTGAAATCAAAATAGTTTAACAGTATTTTATGGTAATTAGCCCACAGTCATCATCCACTGCCTTTTGATGTTGTTTTTATTGTGTATTTTCAAAAGTTTATTTTGTTATGCTGTTGCTCATTAATGTTTTTTTTAATGTTCTTGTTGGTCTATGAGTATTTCAAGTGAGGCCACGTGTGATGCTAATTAGTTGAAGTTCTCTAGTAAAGAAGAATGAACAAAATACATTTCACTGCATTTATTAAATAATACTCAACGAGAGCATTTCTACAGATAAGCCAGGTGAGACTTAACTAGTTACACAGATAGCTAGTTAGGATAGAAGTTCATCCTCACCTGGGTAGTCTGCAGCGCTAAGATAACAGCCCACCTGAATGGCAGAGTGGTATGTGTTGAACATAAGGAGTCATTATTGGGCTTTGTTCCCTGTCACTGAGACGACACACTTGTCTGTGTGTTTGACACGTGTCTGTCTGTACGGGGAGCCCCTGTCTCCATCGGCACAATGAAAACTCTTCTGTTTTTCTATTTCTCTCCACGCAGTAATGCATTGCTCATATGACTTCCTGTAACTACAACAAATACATCTCAATTTGTAAATGTACATACGAATAAGAAATGACCAGTTTTATGGAAAAAGTTCCATTTTCTTTTCTCCCCTGGACCAGGACCAGTAAATCTCCTGAGCCATGAGGTTTCATTGGACATGCAGACATTGTTAACACTGCAGATACTGTTAACTAGCCTGGAAAAAAGCCTGATCCTGCAAAATCCACACTGTAGGAAGTGAAACATGAGGTGTTAAAGATTCACAGGTTTTCACACACACACACACACACACACACACACACACACACACACACACACACACACAAACTCACTATCTTTATGGGGTCTTTTTTTTAAATTATGTATTACTGTAGCAGATTATTTTCCCTCCTTTAAGTTTTCAACTTTAACCTTAATCAAAGCAGCCCATGAGAAGGAAAACATTTATCTTTTTTTAATTTTCCAAGTGAACACAAAATTTTGTATACAAAATGCACTTTTCATATTATTGTTATACAAGTACAGGAGATACTAGAAAGAATCATTTTGAAGTCCTCACTTTTGTCCTCATGTTTGTCCTCACTTTTGTCCTCACTTTTGTCCTTGTGTTTGTCCTCACTTTTTCCAGGATCCTTCCTTGGTAAACTGTCACAGCATGAGCGTTACGTTACCTTGACATACCAAAAATTGCTGAGTTGCACAGGCTGTGATAAACTGTGATGAAGTGCTGGTGTCATGTGACTCCACACAGTAATGACACATCCTACTGTCACTAAAATCTTTATTACTTGACATAGTTGTTGTATCAACTTGACCTTAGAGTTGACAAATGCAGGTTTTATAACAGCTTTGACTTGTTGGAATAAGCATTTGCAAAACAATTATGTATATTTAAGACAGTTTTCATGAAGAGTTTATGTGGGAGTTATGTAACCTTGTAAACAATGGCTTTCAGTAAAATCTTACCGTACCTTGTATGAAGTGATTTTTTTTCGTGCTCCGTTTTATTCTCATTTTCTATTAAATGTTTTACATTAGTGTCCAGGTCATTATATTTGCACTTAAACACATAGTTCCTTAGATTTTCTTTTGGGTTTTGTTGGAGTTCTGTGATCCTGGAAAGAAGCTATTCAAACATGAAAAAAAGCTCCCGGAATTGTACTTCAGGAATCCTTGAAATCTAAAGAAAAGTGGTGAAGTGTTAACCTTTAGGTCACCTGTTCCTTTCACACCATGGTACTACAAAGAATTCAAGGGTAAATGCCAAAGGCCTGAAGAAGTAGCAGAGTCCTAAATGTCATAGGGAAGTGCCATTAGCTCTGGTCTTCCTCTGACATCTGTCATCTGTCATTACGCTGTTGTTTTGGAAAATGTGTTTAAAATATATTTCTTATCATTTTCTTTTGTTTGGGTTTTCATCGCATTACGTATGGGTCCTTGAACAGTATTTATCATACATCAGGAGGAATTTTATCTAATGTGTAAATGAATCGGTGTCTTGGAAACTGGCACTACAGGTGTCAGTGTACAGTACCACAAAAACATCTTAATCTTAATACATAAACAATACGGAGACATTATGAGTAACACAACGTGTAAACTTGAGGTGATTCAGTTTTAGTCAAAGTTTACACTTTATATTTATCTATACTTTGAGTATAAATGCCCATTATATGGGTACAATACTGGGACATCTTCATATTACACCTATAGGAGCTGTCATGACATCCTATTCTAAATACATAGACATATGTATTTAATAAACATATGTATTTAATATGTAGTTGGTCCTGCCTTTGTAAGAGCTTCCACTCTTCTGGAAAGGCTTTAATACAAGATTTTGGAATGTGAATGAATGAATGTTTGTCTATTCATCCAGGAGAACATTTGCGTGGTCATACTGTGATGTTGGACAAAAGGGTCTCTCTGTGTTCTAGTTCAGCCCAAAGGTGTTGGATGGGGTGGAGGACAGGGCTCTCTGTGGAGGCAGACACTTTCTGACACACCAAACTCACTCATCCATGCCTTTATGCACTTTGCTTTGTGCTTTGTGGAGCACAGTCTGTTAGAACAGAAAATGGCCTTCCCCAAACTATTCCCACAAATCTGGTATTCTGAAGCATTAAGAGTTCTGTTCATTATAACTAAGGGGCCAAGACTAAGCCTGAAGAAAATACATAGCATTATTGTTACCTTACCAAACTTTAGAGTTGGCACAGTGCAGTCAAGCAAGTAGCATTCTGTTGGCATTCATGAAACCTAGCCATGTCCATCAGAATGCTAGGTAGAGAAGTATGATTGGTCCACAGAACGTTTCCACTACTACAGAGTCTAGTGGTAGCGTGCTTTACACAGCTTCCAACGTATGGCATTGTTCTCGGTGATGTAAACTTGTACAATGCTTGAATTCATTGAGCTCTTTAGAACATTCTTTCATAAATGTTTGAAAAGGTAGACTGCATAGCTAGGGTTTGATTTTATACACCTATGGCAATGTGACTGAATGAAACACTTGAATTCAATGTTGTTATCTGTAGTTTTCTATCATATATCCTCAAAAAGAAACAATAAGCTTCAGACTATATACAGATAGATAGATAGATAGATAGATAGATAGATAGATAGATAGATAGATAGATAGATAGATAGATAGAAAAAGAGAGAAAAAGAGAAAAAGAGAGAGGGAAATTGAAAGGAAAAGAGAGCAATTTGATCATAAATACATTATGCTGTTTGCTTTTCACTACTGTCGCTATGGTCAGTTAAAAACCTGCTGACTCTGCAAGCTGCTGGGAATATTTCTCATATGCAGCTAGATTTCCACTCAGCCAAGTGAGGAGGACATGTCTCGGCTGCTGGTTCTCACTCCCCTGCAGCTTGTTCTCTGTGGGGACCCCAGATCTGCTGGGTTCACTGAGCAGATACCCAGCACTAACTTCCACCAGCCTGTGAAGAGGAGTGCTTTCTCACTCATAAATCTCTGGAATTAATGTCTACAGGCACATCTCAAATTTATCACGTCTGCATAAAAATATTGACCGAATTCCATCTTAATTTCTAACCTTGAAATTGAAATGTGTGGTGAATGTTGTGACTTATCAAGCAATGTAAATTTACTCTGAGCTGTAGATGCACACTGTCATTTCTGCTTTACTTTTTGCACACAGTGGTAATTTAATTTCAGCCCAATGAGATACTGGCTGTTACACTAGAAAGAAAGCAGCATTATATCTGAGTGGAAAGAAGCTGCCTGTGTAAGAGGAGGAGGACCCTGTGGACCAAAATGACTCTGAGCTCCAAACGAATCATCACATAAGTGACTATAGGGACTGGCCAACAAAACACATCTGTGCTTTCTGCATATGCTGCAGCTAAAAGAACAATAGTCATTAACATAACAAAACAATGGAGGATCACAGGGAGAATTCTGGTGTCTGACTCACTGCCAAAACAAAAGGGTCATTCTCATTTATTAAACTGAATACCTAATTAATTAATTTAAAGATTATCAGTACATTTTTTTTCAATTTCAGCATAAATATACAGTATTTGGAACCTTCCAATGTTCCGATGTTCACGCCTCAGAAAATCTTGTCTTCAACGCTATTAAAAAGCTATTAAAAAACATGGAAGACCTGAAGATGGAGCCTGTCCTTTCTGGAATATACTCAGCATTCATTTACCCCACTCAGCATTCAGTTACCCTGCCCAGTGTTCAGTTACCTTGCTGCCTGCAACTACACTGGTATTTCAAATAAATCCTCTCTTTCTAAAGGGAATAGTTAATGCAATAACAGAGGATGGTGTGATAGATCTAAACAGGAATAAATACACCCCAGAAATCAAGCTGCTAAGCCCCCAGAACAGACAGGGGAGTCTGCAGGAGGCTGTTTTCTGTAGGGGCTAAGAGTGAAGTCCAGACCACACCCATCCAGGCAAATGTGCTGTAAGTAGCTGGGTAGAAATGCTTGCGTGTGGTATTAGATATGCATCAAACTAATGAAACTGTTTCTCAGAATATATGTTTGATAAAGCTAATAGTCTAAAAATGCTGATGTAACCATATCAACTAAACATGCATCACCAGTATGAACTGTAGAATGTGGTTCAGTGTATTAAAACAGAGAAAGTTAAAAGGCAAACTTAATGTGTTATGGATATAATATTTGTGTTGCTGCTGGGAGACCACAGAGTGCATTCGCTATGAACATATTTAATAAATACAATGGAATCCTGATCTCAGAGCCGTTGTTCCTTCATACTGCAGCAAACAGAAGTCCAAGGAGTGTTCAGTCACTCGGTGCAAGTGTGTTTATCATGTAGCCTAGGGCTGTTCTTTCTGCATAGGCAACTGTGTGTGTGTGTGTGTGGGTGTGGGTGTGTGTGTATTGGCAGCATCTCAAAGGTCTTCGGCGCAGGTGTTTGTGAGTCATTGTGCAGGTCAGCATGACATGGTGACAATGACTGTTCAGACAAACAACTACAACACACGTCCCCACACACCCACCCATACACACACCCCCACCCACCCACCCATACACACAGACACACTATTTCCCATATATATATACATACTCCTACTTATTCAAGAGCACTTTGCTTGCACAGCACACCCCGATTTTGCCAGCAATAATGAACTATTACGGCATATGCATTCATCTTTTTGGACTAAATGACTTTATCTGGGGGACATTTTCTATTGAAAATCCTTTTCTTTTTTGAGTTTGAGTGCAGGATTAGTAAAACCTGGGGCTATAAGATTTAAATTCATTTAAGCTGCTCTGTTAATTCCAGGCTGCTTGGGAGAGCTACTCTGGCACTGTGGAGTGTGAAGCATAATCCAGTGTTCATTCCTATGGAACCTGCAGTGTGAGAGAGATTGTGTATGTGTACGTGAGTGCGTGTGTCTGCGTGTCTGCGTGTGTGTGTGTGTGTGGAACTGCTGTCTACAGAGTCATATGGCATCTTGTTCACACGTTGTGCGGGGCGCTGTGGCTGCCTGCTGACACACACTGACATGCAGAGAGCAGCAGAAGGCCTGGATAGTACGAGGGCTCTCTGGACAGGGAGGAGGACGGCTCTGCTCACAAACTCCAGGATTAGAGGTGCATACGTGTGTGTGTGTGTGTGTGTGTGTGTGTGTGTTGTGTGTGTGTGTGTGTGTGTGTGTGTGTGAGCTGTGCAGAACCAAACATACAGAATTGGCAGCAAATTTTTTTAGGTACAGTGTGGAGAATGTATAGCATTAGATATACAGTATATATTAATGTTTATCTGGACACCTTTCGCCTCTATACACCAGGATGAATGATTTGAAATGAAACAACAAATATGAGGTGAAGCTGAAGTGCAGCTTGGCAGCTTTAATTAAATGCTTTTCAAAGCTCTATTGGATGATCCACATAGACATCACAACCCTTATTACAAATGATCCCCCTATTTCAGAGGCCCATGAGTAATTGAGCAGTGGGCTACCAGCTCACTTGTCTTCACTGATAATGTTACTAATGGTAGCAGGGATCGATTCTGAAGAGAACAGCTGAACTTTAACTGCTTAAACCCAAGCAAAAACCTCAGGAGGCAGCAGGGTGCAGTTCACCTGGCAACAGAACAACGACTCCAATCCTCCAATCACATTACCTAAGCCACTTTGAGAGGGACGCACACTCCTGTTTCACTCTGGGGCTTGAGGAATGACTGCAAAACAGTAAAAGGAGAAAAGAAGTCAGAGACATTGGGCTGGAGTTCTGTTAGACTTTTGGGCATGAAGGTTGAACTCCCACCTTGCAGAAGATTAGACATTGGCGTGTAGGAGTCAGACTGGCATGTCAGGGAGGGCATTTACAAAACCACATCACACAGAAGAGCACTAGTGAATAGGATATGTATGAGCTAGGAAATATTTTTTATTTTTTATTATATTTTCAATCTTATTGTATTTTTTATGTTCATTAAGTTTTACAGGGGCAAAAGTGTGGAATGTTTTTAGCTGGTCATGTCTGATCTTCACACATTGCTTTCTGACAGCATACAATAATCTGCACATTACCTCTTTAATATGAGATTATAATCTGCACATTACCTCTTTAATATGCGATTATAATCTGCACATTACCTCTTTAATATGAGATTATATTGGCATAACTTGCAACACAGAATAAACTGACAACACAAAATAAAACTTACTTGCAACTGTAGTGAAATAGATTTTAACGAGACATTTGGCTTCTAGTGGAGTTAAATATTTAGCTAACAGTCCGCCAAACTCAGAAATGTTTTTAATAAATTTAACTGAAAGTGCAAACAGTGTAATGTACTCAGCTACTCTTTGTGGGGGACTAGGGAATGTTTGTTTCTAGTCGACAGTTGGTCTTTTTTTGTTTTGTTTTTTTCTTTGCTCCCAGTGCTGATTTATTCTTACCAGAGCACACGCTCTGAACTTGGCGCATCATTACTAAAACGTTTAGGTAAAAAAGCAGACAGAGCATTACCTTTTATTATGGTTTTATTACCCAAAGTGCTAGAACATCTCAGTGCTAAGATTTCTTCCAGCAGAGAACATTTTAAGAAAACGATTCTTTGTTAGCTAATCCAGGGTCAGAGGAATTGTAAATCTTAGCATAAAAGAATTGTGCTTTGGTCTGATTTTTCTTTTTACACTCTAGTGATGTTTATAGTAGATTTCACATCTGTGATCTTACTTGTTCTTAGTTTTATTTAGGTCTAAGAAAGCATGCCTGTATTATCAGACTGCCTATATTATCAGACTGCCTGTGGTCTGTTGGTAGCTTTCTGTCTCTCATTAAAATTCTCTGATGAAAGGTATTAGCATAGAGAACTGATATGAAAGAGGAACATTTTACACTGAAAGTAAACAGAAAGAAATATAGTCAAATGTGTCAGAAAATCTGATTGCTTTTCATTCAAGGGGGAAGAATCAAAGGGCTCCATGTGCTAAAAGTAATTGTTCTCAGTTTTAATCTCAGTAGGAGACAACAGAAAATGCTGAGTGAGATTCTCGGAGGAGGTGATCTGACCAGGGCACCGATCTCTTTCCCTCCTGCCCTTTTAACTTGCTCACTTCTTCTCTCTCCCTCATTTCTGGAGGCTGCCTCTAACGTCCTCCTGCGGTAGGTGACTTCCTCAGAGGACTGTGTCAGTGAGGATCAACCCCATCAGAATATAAAGCAGCTTGCCTCTAGAAAAATGACCCTGGAGTTCTCCTACTGATGGAGGGGTATTTCTGTCTACCAGGGCAGCTCCCCTCCTCTGCTGCTGGCCAAAGAAGTTCAGGAACACTGCGTTGATGTGTGTACGTGTGTCATTTTAAACAAACTTGTGAAAACCAAAAGAAAAAGAAAGGCTTTAAAAAAAAAAGACATCACCATGACAGGTGCTTCAAACATTCATGTCTTCCTTGGACTTTGTCAGGGTGCTGAGTGTTTTTCTACTGTTGAAACCCCCTGCACTTGGACCGTCTAGTTTCACTAAGGTTTTCTGCACTTGTGGAAAGAACAAGAAGGATAGAACAAGAGTGCAAGAGCAGGACTATTAAAGTGTTTAATTACTTTAATTAAATAAAATTAACTATGATTGCACAATTTGATGTGCATGGAGAAGAACAGATATAATCTTCATTTTCATTATACGCGCAGTAGGCTTTCACACACCGTGGTTCTGCAGGTGGCTGATTCTGATGCACCATTCAAGGTGCACCATTCAAGGTGCATGAGATGCAAAGAATCACACATGGCAAACAAGTCACGGGCCGTACTAGATCCCAGCGCATGGAGAATGTTTGTGAAGACCCACTGCCTCTGTGTTAGACTGGGTTAAAAAACATCACAACATCAACGTGTACAAGAGTTTGTGATGTCTGTAATGCAGATTGTGGCAACCTAACTTGACCACAGAAACAAAGGTATTTGAAATCTATGTCATTGCAACCATCACCCCTTTTGATTTAGAAACAGAAAAGATAGAACAGCACAGCCACTGGAAGAAGGAGGGTGATATAGACTGTGCTCCACAAGCATCTTGAAACAGTGTCATCTATAGGTCATTTGCACGCTTGTCATCATCTCTCCAGACTCTCATGCAGTAATTGTTACTAAGTGTATTAGTATGTGTACTGCTGGTCCTATGAGAGGTTACACATGTTTAGCCTTTTAATCTGTGCTCCTTCACATCATTGCCCTATACAATCAAAAGTCTGGGAACATCATTTACAAGCTTGCAAGAGGAAACTTTTAGTAGACACAGAAACTTCAAATCATGCAGTGTAAAAGTCAAAAGTGCTGTTCTCTGCAGGAATACTAATGTTTCAGCTGAAACTTTCCTGTTTTTCTTTCTTTGTCTGTCTTTTTTTTTTACACACAAGACCGTGGTCTCCACACCTCACGCACCTTCTGACCTTAATCAGAACCTTTGCTGCCTTCAACTTTTACACATGATTCCAACATGGGCTGCACTAATTCAGAAAGCATTGTTTATATATATATATATATATAGACAGCAGGTCTTAGAGACTAAATACCTTAGAGAGCAGAGTGCAATGAAAGCTTTTTTCTTAGTTCTTCAGCTTTGCGAGGACTTTGTGTGGGCGTGACATTAAATATTCACCAGATCATTTGGCAGAGTTCTGCAGGGCGAGACACCACTCCGTCTGTTACCATAACAAACGCAGCCTGTGCAAAGGCAGCCTGGGCATTTTAATAGCCCCAGCAGGTCCTGCCTTCACGTCACATAAGTACCAATTTCCACCCATTTTGCACTAGTTACATTTAAGTGTTTGTGTCTTCATATGTTAACATACAGCACATAAAAACTGGCTTGAAAAAACAGGCTATTAACAATCAAGGCTAAAAGTATTTTATTCAGTCGGAAATGATTTTGTACAGTTAATGAATTGTTGATGACTAAGATCCTTAAGATCACCTCAACTTTTCTTCATACCTTTAGAAAATAAATTGTCCAATTATGTACTAATGAATGTAAACATTTTTTTATCTACTCAGTGTCCAAAATGTTGCATATTCTTCAGAGCCCCATTGGCCAGCACGGTTACAAAGAAGAACTTGGACTATGACAAATACTGCTTGCTGTTTCAAGGGTTATGATATGCTCATCGTATTTTTAATTGTATTGTTTAATAAGTAATTGATAGAGTAGCTCATCACATATGAATAAGAACATGGGGGTCATGAGCACTGCTTCTCTTTGGCTAGCAGAGCTCATAAGATAGTTCTGTCGCAGTCTCCTTTCTTCAGTCCTCATCTTGACTATGGAAGACGTAACGTCTGATGTAATTGGTCAAGGATGTCTGTCAGTAGAATAGGAAGGACAGTAACTTTGTTGCGCACCTACCACTGATCTGACAACCTACACTAGACTTCAACCACCTACTTAATGGTTCCAACTTATCCAACATGATATATGACCTTTAGAAGATCACAGACTTCAGCGTGGAGCCATTGTGCACTCAACTGCAGAATATGAAATCATTCCGATTGTGCTGGAAAAGGCTTCAGTCACAATGCCAAACACAGGGTGGCATCTTATGGGTGCCTCCAGTTCATTTTTACAAGCGTCCAAAACTGGATTGTTTGTAATGCTGACACAGTCATTTGCTGACTATTTAATCTTCTGTCCCATTGTAATTGGTGGCAAGTTGTTAGTGTTTTGTTAAATAAACTTTGTTCTTTGTCTATTGTTTTTCCCTTGTGGGAAGGGCCCACCTGTCTCTCGCCAACTGGCAGCGGAGGACACTGTATGACTAGATCTGTCCTGAAGCATGACTACACCCTCTGGTACAGAAAGCATGGAGGAGAGGCCTGACTAACAGACACTCGTGTTGGTGTGAAGCAGAGTGGGATGTGTACTACTCGGTGATAAGTGGGGGAGTATAGAGAGGACATGTGTGTGTGTGTGTGTGTGGGGGGGGTGGCTTTAAAGGTATCAGGGCAAATGGCTTGTTTAACGACATGATATGTATTTGGATGTTTGGTTATCAATGGATATGTGGTGTGCTTTTTCAAGGCATGTCTTCATGTGTGTGTGTGTGGGTGTGTGTGTGTGTGTGTGTGAGAGAGCGTGTGTGTGTGTGTGTGTGTGTTAAACTCAATGGAAAGGGAGAAATGGGTGGAGATGACTACACCCCAGTATAGATGTTATAATGTAGGGAAAGATTTGTTATTGGGAAATGATGACCCACCATGTTTCAAGTTATGTTTTTGATGATAAAATAATTATGTTTTTTCCACTTTACCAACACATGGTGTAATTCACTAGACATGTGCACGTTACTGAGATGCAAATCATAGTTCACAATACCAATCAGTGTCTCCAGTAAGCATAGAGCATACAAGGTGATATCGTTTGTCTTTATACCCATTTTACTGTAACATGTGTCCAGGCCAATAAAATAACCACTACCAGTCTACAAATAAAATAGCCACTACCAACGTACAAAGTCAAAATACTCAAAATACTCAAATCACTCAAAGGCACACCACAAAGTCAAATCACTCGAATGACCATCAGCTCCTGGCCACCTTCAATCCAGATATAGGTGGCCTTGTCATCATCAATCAGTCACCTAATGTATTTATTTAGGAATCCATCTCAAAGCATACATGGGTTATTGTAAAAACATGAAGAAATACAATCGTGTTGCTTGTCTGACAGCTGTCAACAGCTGAATGGTACCACTGCCCAAAACCTGTGATACCAGAGGCAAAGAAGAGCTGATCATTCCCTTCACCAAACAAACCGTGCAAACTGCTCAGGATTTGTAAATAAGTCAGACACAAGATTTTCACAGGAAAACGCCCCCGCAAGCTGTTCACAACTCACAAACAATGCTTTTCTCCTATACCCCACCTAATATATCCTAATCGCATAAGGGGTTAAGACATATCTCTTGAGGATTAAGCTTCATCTGTTCTTTTTTACAGTAATCCATGCAATACTGCTCTCTCTCTCTCTGTGTCTGTGTAATGGGGAACTCCAGATAACTGCTGGTTTCTTTTTCTTACTGTAAGGACGCCTTCATATCATCGCACATTTGTCTCAGAACCGTCTGCGAAATGCCACACTTCATAACCCTTTGTCACCGCACACCCTTTCTTGACGGCTTTGAACAGATCTGTATTCACCCACAAACAGGGTCTCCTCAGGGATGATTCCTCTGCTTGGTTTGACAAAGTAAGGCAAGCAGAAGCCTCACAATGACAATTTCAAGATGCATGTAATAAAAAGTTTAAAAAACCTATCATGATCAGATTTCCTGTCATTTTGCTAAAAGACATTACAGAAACCTTCAAATTATCACCAGAAGGGGGATATGTACACCAGCAAGTCCCTGCAGCCATACGATTGAGGAGTTTTGATTAGCACCACTCTCAGATAGAATTCCTACAGTAACAGAATATATAAAGTAGATGATATATGTTGGTGGTTTGTTTATTTTATATAGTTTTTTTTTCTGCCCACGTTTTATTATACCTTCTCTGAAGGGTTAGAAAGGTCAAGTGCAAATTACCGTCAGTAGGTATTTTCACATGTGCACGATGCCATAATCTACATTTTCTTTTGTGCAATTCAACATATGCATGAAAGGCGAAGTGTTTTTGACCCAAGCTTTAATTAAATGTCAGACATAATTCAAAAATATGTGAAATAGTGTTTGTAAGTAAAACGTTTGATTTGGTTTCGTTAATACTATAAACACACAAATAAAGATGCAGGCAGTGAGGTGGTGTACAAATTTAGGCTGAGAGGAAGAACGCACACAAGGCGGTGAACTACCTTGAATAAGGGTTTTCCATCTTTGCTGAAACAAACAGAAAATACAAAGTCCAAAGAAACAGTAATGCGTAAATTTCAGCGAATACAGGCGAACGTTATATAACCAAAGAGAACAAAGGAATAGTAACATTAGAAGAGATTAGATAAACACTTGATAACAGTGAAAATTTAACACAGCCAATAAACTAACTACATTTAAAATAAGCAAAACAACAAGGTAAAACCATAAAGAAAACATTAGTTAACAATAATACATTAAAACAAAGAATCACCAGAGGTTTAGATTTCTCTCTTTACTTATTTGCTGTTGCATTTAAATATACACTGTAATTAAAATATGTTTACAGTAAAGTATACACTGTAAAGTATACACTGCAACTCAAGGGAATACACTGGCTTCATGAAACAAATCCAGTTAATTCACACAAGGCTGAGTTGCTTAATGCATTA